>JASDQU010738143.1:84293-99450 GCA_032191745.1 Picea mariana
CCTTTATTTATTTACCATATTAATTAATGAGTTAATTAATATTTAAATTAAACATAATCAAGAATAACTAATTAATAACAAATAATTAGTTAATGTTATTTTAATAAATAAATATAGTTTAGCTAATCTTTTAGGATTACATTATTAAATTAATTATAATTAATAATCAAGGGTCATTACACCTTAACCCGAACACCATTACTGTTTCCCCCTGACTATAGTCGGGATTACTTCCTCTACTTAGCTGCTTAGGACTCTACCATTTCCATGGTCTTAGTCCAAGAGGATGATTCGCATGACGAACATGTCATATACTATTTGAGTTAGAGTCTCATGACTACCAAAACCAAATACCTACATGTGGAGAAACTAGCCTTGGCAGCTGTTCAAGCCATCCAATGTTTTCGTCATTATATCTTATTATGCAGAACCACCATTATTTCCAATTCTAACCCTATGAAACATATCCTTACACGACAATTGCTAGGGGGTAAGTACTCCAAATGGATAGTGATTCTCCAGGAGTTTGACTTGAAGTATGAACATGCTAAGTCTAATAAATCTTTGGTTTTTGCCGAACTGATATGTGACCTTCCCTCCATTGAGACAGAAAATGTGGCAGAGGATTCCTTACCTGAAAAATCCTTTTTTTTTATTAGTTTCGATGACGTATGGTACGGAGATATCATTATCTATCTCCAGAATCAAACTTTCTGGCTCGATCTCTATAATACAGATTGTCGTCGCATACGCTATCAAGATCGACAATACATCATTATCGATGATACCCTTTATCGCCATGGTATTGAATCCATTTTTCAACGATGTTTCACTTACTATGAAGCTGAGAAATATTTGAATGACTGTCACTCTGAAGCATGTGGCGATCATATGTCTAGGTATGCCACTTCCCAAAAGATATTACGAGCGAGTTATTGTTGGCCTTCTTTGTTTAAGGACTGTATCACTATTGTTCAGAAATTCCATGCTTTCCAAACTTGTAATAACAAGATAAGATCTCATCATGCTCCCTTACATCCTATAGTTTCCATTGGTCCATTCACCAAATGGGGCATTGACTTCATGACATGTAACCCTCACTCGACTGGGGGGCATGGATACATTATTGTAGCTATGGATTATTTCACTAAATGGGCTCAGGCGATCTCTACATTTGATAACACCGGGAAAACTACAACATTCTTCATATTAAATCATACCATTACTCAGTTTGGTATCCGTTAAGCTATCATTATTGAACATGGTTGTCATTTTCAGAATTTCATCATGCTTGAACTTACTGAAAATTTGGATCTTCTCCATAAAAAATCAACCCCCTATTATCCATAGGCCAACGGCCAAGTTGAAGCAATAAATAAAGTCTCATTACTATGCTTCAACAGATGATAGGAATTCATAAGAAAATATGGCACACGATGTTGTTCTCAACATTATGGGCCTATCAGACATCCATCAAATCTAACATGGGATTTACACCTTTCCAACTAGTTTATGGTATCGAGGCTATCTTGTTGATTGAATGTGAAATACCGTCTTTGAAACTGGTTGTTGAACTTCTCCCCAATACCTATACCGAAAAATAACATCTTTTGTATTTAATGAAACTAGAAGAAACCCATTGTGATACCGCCCTACTTATTGAAACTCAAAAGAAACTTGTTAAAGCCCAATACGACAAGCATGTCAAGCCACGTGTTTTTTCTGAAGGTGATCTAGTTCTCCTTTATGAACAGGATCATGATTTACTAGGGGACTTTAAAATCAAGGCCATGTGGCAAGGTCCTTACATTGCCAAATGTTTGTTGGAGAAAGGATCTTATGAGTTAGTCGATTATGATGGAATCCTTTTGAGTGAACACATAAATGGGCTTTACTTAAAGAATTACTATGCTTAAGTCATTTTTGTGTGAGTGTTTCTACTTTAGTGTATCATAATCTTGTGTTCTTTTTCATTGTTCAATTTCAACCTTCAACTGATTACCTTGCGTTGTACTTGGTTTCCATATGTCAGTCTCTTCACTACCCTACATTGGCTTCACTGATGGCACTAGTCGCAACACTCAGAACTTAACATCTGTTGCTTGGGCAATCTATGCCCCTAGATGTCTAAATACATTAACAAACGTATTAGATAATTATGTGTTAGACAAACATTTGAGAAATTTATAAAATCCAATCACACTTTGTATATACAACAAGTAAGCTGGTAAAAGCCTCATATATATATAACGATAAAAATTTTACAAAAACTATTTTTGTTCGAAGACCAAAATATCAAAAATGTGAAGGACATGGCTACATATACAAATAGAGAATCAAGGATGCTTCTCGCTATAACATGTGATTGACCATGCTAAATTGAGAAGCAATCGACCAATGGAAGCATACACACCCACTATGTGGCGCTCATAATGCTTCGGGATATCATCGATGGAGGCATCTGGGATGTTCATTGTGAGCCCCTCTAGATTATTCTCTAGAATCTCGTATTCAATAGAAGCTACTCTTGCTACATCAGCTCTCTCCCCTCGCCTCTAGATGGGGGATGAACTTGGAGGTCGGTAAGGTCCCACATCTGCATCATCAAAAGAGCATTTGATTAGGTATCGGATAATTAACACATAAAAACATTTTATATTAAAAATCACAAAAACATTATAAAAACAAAATGTACTTCTTACCTATGTCCCCCCATTGGGAACCCTCAGGAAGAACCAAGTCTAGGTCATCTCGGAATTCTACACCAGCATAGGCATAGTCATCTACCATAAGCATCTGGGTCCTCAACTAGTCAAAGAAAAAATCATTATATTTGATGATAGGACCAGTCACATGTCCTGCCATGAGGTCGACCCACCTATTCATTCTTGGATCCTATGGGGAATGTATACCCCACTCTACCTATAAGCATAAAGATGGGACCCTCTTCAAGAAGAAGGACACCAAAGTTGAACTGTATCCAAATTTTTTCAGGTCAGCATTCCTGCACTTGGTTAATTGATTTTTCATTCTTATGAGAATCCCATCACACCAGTTGAAAACTTGGGGCTCCATGCATTGCAGCGCATACTGGAAGTAGCTCTAAAGATTCATATGGGGAGCTTCACTCCCTGCCATGCATGTGATAGTGTAGAGGATAGTTCATAGAGGTAATTCACAGACAACCCTGATAGCGACCCTGCTGCTATGTTTCTGAGTATCGTGTACGCAATGCTCGCTAATATAGTGACTCGTAGGCTCACCACCTCCCCTGATACCTGTCAGCATAACTCGGGCCCCACGGCAAGACAATCCGGTCAAGAAGTAGATATCCTAGATAGATATCGTAAAAATGTGTGCCCCCACAAAAAATTCCTATTGGTTCACATCCCACATGTGAACTAAGTATTCGAGCAACCTCAACTAGGCCCTCGTGCCCTGGATTTTGAATAATTTTAGAAGTCCACACTGCCAGAGGGAATTTACTGTTCCCTGGTCATTCCCGACAATGTAATATTCCTCCTCACTCTCTCTCTCTCGTCATTCCAACATCTTTACCATAGAAAACCTGCAATGACACATAAAAGAAAGATTATCACCTTCATCTTCCCTTTGGAAACTTTTTATTTTCAAAATACATCAAAAATAACTTTTTGGTTTACGCACGTCGCAGGCCTGGGAGTTCGTATAGTGCGAGGTCATCGCAGGCCAACTTAAAGGCTACTTGTGATGATACTGGGTCGTCACAGGGCATGATATAGGGCACCTGTGATGACCTCCATGCGCAGGTACCCTTCAAAACTTGACCCAAAAATCCATTTCTAACCAATAAAAAGAAACAATTGATCCATGAAAAGTTGAAGGAGATGAAAATTACCTGTTCTGCGGAGATCATTCATCAAATGATTAACCGTGCCTTCTACAATCCACAGTGGAAATTTGAGATAAATAGGGGCTTTCTAGAACAAATTTTTGGTGGAGTAACAATGAAATAGTAAAATGAATTTTTTACCCGTTTTTATTACTTTTTACTTTTTCATTTTTATTTTTATATTATTTTATATATTCTGCCTAAACCCTAAAGTTCTAATGACATTGCAAGTGTTTTGTTTTTGCCAAATGAAAAACTTAGGAGTGAAATATTGAACAAGGATGTGCCTTTTTGGTTTTCTTTTATACATTTGTCGCATGCACAAATCCTTTTAGATTTTTTCAGGAAAAAATCTGAGCTTAGGTTTTGTTCCTTCTCATGCTCGTAAATCAATGAGAATGTAACCGGTATAATTTTGTCACTTTTTCATACTCGCAATGGTAACAAGAAAAATAAAACCCATGGATTATCCTTTAAGCTCTTTTCATGCTCTGTAAAAACAAAAAGATTGTCCAGCGACCTTGTTCTTCCATGCTCGTAAAAGTATTTGAAAAAAAATTCGATGAGTGGTAGGTTATCACTTGTTTGGTCTCATTGGATTAATTTACGAAAGAGGAATTCATGGATTTCTCTTTAGGTGTTTTTCAGACTCTCTAAACATGAAAAACCCCCAAGTTTTCTCTCTTTGGACTCGTTAAACAAACATTGAAAGACCCATATGGGACCAAACCACTCCTTCTTAGGGTTCGTTAAATGTACTCAAAGGGACTTGTCTAAAGGATGAGATTATATCAACAAGCATATGTTATCCTCCTCAAGCTTGTGTAAAAATAAAGAGGTACTTGCCATAAATGGTGCGGGAAAATTTGGGAATGAAATGTGTCTCTGTATCCTTGTTAGTGGCAATAATAGTCTCTCTTGAACATGACACCCTCCTTCATCATTGTATCTGGGTTGGAAAATTCATTCGTCTCTCGTTCGACCATCCACATATCCATATGATGGGTCCTCCTTGAGTCAATGCTGCCAAGACCGTTGTTGTTTCATGCATATGTTCAAGATATGTCTAGCCTTAGTAAGCCTCCTATCGATTCAACCATCTGTAGTTATAAATTTTCTATCATGTTGGCCTTCCCCGTGTCAGTTTCAAATCATTTCACACTCTGATCTGTCTCAAATCTGTTACTTATTTTATGTCATTGATGGGGGATACATGAAGTCCCTCCTGTGAGGAGTCTTTTCCTATAGACTTCATTTCATTACCTAGGAACAAGACCTAGAAATCATTCAGTTCCTTAGAGTCTGCATGCCTCAATGGTAGGTTTGTTCGCTTTCAATAGTGGGTTCACATCATTGGCCCCTGAATGGAAGATTTCATCGAGTGTTCAACTTCAACTCCTTTATTCACACTCTTTGGATTGTATTGGGTTACCTTGTGATTCATTGACTTCAATGGTGATTTCCCTCGTGCGTGTTAATGGTACTCATCATTGATCGGCAATCAAGTGGTTTCTACCATGTTCGACTTCAGCACCTATAATCGCATGGTTAGAATCTCACTTAGGGATGACAAAAATGAAGACCCTGGGTCACACCATTCTGGTCCAGGCTGTGATGGAGTATTCATGATTTGTATTGACACATAGATCAACTTTCTATGTCTCATGGCTAAGTCTGAATTTTAGCCATATTAGAGCATAGGTCCACAGTGTATTTTGGGTGGCTATGCCGATTCACCTTGACATGGATCCACAGTGTATATCTAGTGGCCATGACTCATTTAACATTTTGTAATCTTAGCATGGGAATGCCTACCTCGGACAATGGTATATTATTATGTTGATGCTTGGTTGTTTACATGTTCCCTACTAGTGCACTCTTTGTTTCCAACACACACATTCTACAAAGTATTTCAGTTGTCACAAGTTCCAGCCTCATGCTTTGGGGGGAATTATGTTACACATTATTTTGGTCATATTGGTGATCCAATGACAACATGTGTTCATGTTCCCAAAAATAACCTTTCTTCATGAGGAAAGTGACTTCCTTTCTCATCTAGAAAACCCTATCAAGGAAGGTCGTCGTAGGCTGCCACATAAAAAGGGTGTGACAATACCTGGTCTTTTCACTTTGTCCTAAAGTTGGTTTGAAACATCTCTGCAGGTTGCTCTACAACTAGGTTATGACGATGTCAAAACGATAAGAAAAGGTCAAGTTTCATGAAAGTTCTAGAAGGGGATCTTCTAGAAGATGAGGTGGCATCCATATGGTTGGGATCTTACTCACCTCTCTAATTTAGTGGGATCATCCTAATATATTTAACCATCTCTTTGTACCTTATATAAAGAGGGATTTCTCATGGAAAAGGTTAAGAAAAGTTAATGAGGGTTGAATTGGCTAAGATAATATGGAGAGTTCTGCATCATATCATTCTTGAGAGCCTCATTTCAGTTCATCAAGTCATTGTGGATCTTCTTCATTTAATATTGGAGAAAGTGTGTGTGTGTGTGTTGGACCAAAGGGTCATCGGAAGGGGACCATGCAACATCAAGGCTTTGGTTGTAATCTCCACTTTCACTTTAATATAATACAATGATATGTTTCTTTTCCATAAAACTTGCTTTGTTTTATTGTATGATTCCTTGATCATGTGCATAAGTTCTCGTTGAGTGTATTATATTGCTTTCACTTTTTTTGGCTTGTGTTGTCTTGCATATTGAACAACACAGGAGCACTGGAGTGGAGCTAGGACGACAACAACAAGAGGAAGTGATATTTAAATGGTATGTTGCTCATCTTTTGTCAAGTAGTAAACTCAATGATTAGATCTTAGGGAAAGCGTCATATTATGTCTTGTTTTGTTCTATATCTAGGTGGATCTAGGGAGATCTGTTTATGTCCGCGTTTACCAATAAGTCCCATAACAAAATCATGGTGCATTCAACCCCTATTGTATGCAATACTCCTTCAATAGACTTCTATTGACCAATCCTTTGAGTATTTGACTAGCAAGTCTTACTAACTTCATTGCACGGGCCCCACTGATGTACACTATCCTCAAGGGTCCTAACCAATGCATGCACAACTTATCTAGGTGTTTCAAGAAATTGTTATCATATAGTAATACAAAATATACTAGGTGTAAAATAGTGTATTAGATATTGCAATCATGTTAGGACTTCTATCTCTATTTCTTAACCATATTGGTATGTCATAGAATTAATCAATCTTCTGCCAGTCCTAATAACCCATACAACTTCCTTTGCAGTGCTTGGTTATCTGGCATCTATGTCATTACTGCAATTCTAACACTTGGTACCAAAAATTCTAATGGAATCACTACTTATTTTCCATATACTAACCTGATTTATAGGCCATCTCGCATTCCCATGATACTGCAGGAATTCCTTGATCCCACTTGTTGCATTGTACAATGTATATCTTGGAAAGAACATGCTCTGATATATTTCCAGGTGCTTCGAAAGTTCCATTGGACTATGGGTGATATGGTGTTCTCTTTTGATGATGGATCATGAACTCTTTACTTAGTGAACAAATGGTGTCATTCACAGAGAGTGCACCTTGATTGATCATCAATATCATGGTCATACAAACTTGGTTATAATATTTTCAAAAATTAAGAACGTAGTCATATCTATAGTACAATCCCTTATTGGCATAGCCTCTATCCAATGGTTTGAATATTTTCTCATGGTGACAATTTACCATGCATCATTTCTATGCGTTCGGGGATTGATCATCCTGAAAAAGTCAATTTTCCTCTTCTTGAATGGCTCTAGTGCATAGATCAAGAAAAGGGGAATTTCATCCCTTCTTGAGGGCTTCCCGATCCTCTAGAAAATGTAATAGTTCTTGAATTTCCCCTTTTCTTATTCAAATAGAGATGGCCACCATAATCCCATGTGTTTCACTTTATGCACAGTCACCTTTTTTGCATTGTTTCCAACCACAATACCTCTGTGCGCATTGTAGAGTAACATGTAGTGTTTGTGTTCCAACATGTATCTATGAAGAATCCCATATTCATAAAGTTTTTATAATTTATTTCAGTCAATTAGTAGTTGGCCCCAGTTACCAGCTGCTTGCATCTTGTCAGTGTATGCTCTTCTGACACCTAACCTATTATGAAGTATGTTGTGATTTCAACAATTTGATATAACACTACCTCCACTCTAAAGAGTTGTGTGGTAGGTATAGAAGTGAAATACCTTTTGAAGAACACAAAATGGATTAAAATTTAAAAATAACACACTTCTATATCTAAATAGATATGTTGTGAAGATTACCCAGATTAGCACTCATTAGGCAACAACCTCTCACAAACAAGAAACCCAACAAAAAAACACTCATGAAATCTCAAAATTACTTCACTATCAAAAAAAAAAAATAAGAGGCTCAAACATAGGGTAGACCTAACCTATCAGACCACAAACAATATCCTAAGACAAAACATAGTCTAGATCTTACCAAGGAAACTAAGAAAAATATGAAAAATAGTGAGCTATAGGGGTGGTAGTGGCCTAGGAAGCATGCAACTAGCGACCTTTTGTAAGCGGTCATAGACTACTAAGGATGTAGTTTAGAATCGATCACTCTGGTATGAACTATCCAGTCATGAGAATCTACATAGTTTTGGAAAAATGGCCTAGATCGATCCCATGTATGACAAATCTGCAATATCTATTCTCTCAAGGAGTGACATGGAAGGTTTTAAATTGTATAAAAGTTTCAAAAGACTAAAAAGAAAGGGAAAATTTGAACTTGAGAAGAATTAAATATTCCTCGCCAGAAGAGCCACCAATTATGTTGCAAATGAATCTTACGTATGGATAAGAAATACCTCCCTTGAATCTTCCATTGATCCAATATAGACAACTGGGTTAGAATTCTATATAATTTTCCCTGGATATAAATATATTCATTCCTTTTAACTAAGAAGGAAGATAAACATACCTTTTCAACCTACGATTGTTCTCATATGTCTTGGTTGACACAACTATCAATATTTAGCTCTAGCTCATGCGATCTACTTCCTACACAGAAGGAGACAAGAAACTACCAATGTACTACCCTTTTCGCGTTAGGAAAATCACAAATCTAATTTAGATCTAAGATGATCCATCCAAGGTAAGATCATCTCTATCTTCTACAACTGAATGCAACAATGTGGATAAGGGAAAACCATAGATATAATACATATAAATGAAAGGATAAGTAACCATAAATAGAGTATATGTATAGCTCACTCTATAATATTCTATTGTGAATCATAAAATTTCCATTAAATGTTGGGTTTCGAGGGTGAAACCTTGTCTCATATGTGTTTTTTTTCTTTGCAATCTTTGAGTATGCTATTGTGATTAGTTATTGAGATATTCATTGAGTTATGATTCCATCTAATGTTTTCTCACTAACTAACCTAACTTTGATGATAATTTAAGATAAGAACTCGTTGATTTATTGAGTGGGAGGTGAGCTTGCACAATACATTGGTTAATTGAGAAAATACGATTCTAACAACTATTTGCTTGGCATTGTCTTAGATGTGTGTTTTGTCTTTGCAATCTATTGGGTATGCTACTTTGATTAGTGATTGAGATATTCATTGAGTTATAATTCCATCTAATGTTTTCTCACTAACTAATGTACCTTTGATGATAATTTTAGATAAGAGCTCATTAATTTATTGAGTGGGAGGTGAGAATGCACAATACACTGGTTAATGGAGAAAATGTCATTCTAACAGCTCCTTGTTTTTCATTGTCGAAGTGATTCTAGATATTGGAATCATATGGCTCTCCTTTAGGAGTTTTTGTTACTTGAAAGGTAGTTTCTAATATGGTCTTGATAGTTGTTGAGATGTATTTATCTCTCTCCTTGAGTCTATATAGTTTTTGGTTTAAGTCTTTGACCTCACTGCTTGTCCTCTTGTTATTTTCTTTGTCAGCACCCTAACCCTCATTCTGGATATCCATTGCATAAATTTCTTATTTTCTATGAATCCCACAGACTAAACATTGGACTTGGGTTTCCACACACTTTTTGGAAACCATTATAAAGAGCGCATGCACCTCATGCTCAACTTTGGGGTCAACATGCTTGCTGGTAACAATCATCAAGTTCCCACACACCTCACACTTGACTTCGGAATCCACACACTTGATGGAAACCATTCTCAAGAGCCCATGCACCTTATGCCCAACTTCAAAATCCACACGCTTTCTGGTGACCATTCTAAACTTCCCACACACCTCAAGCTTGAATTGGGAATTCAAACCAATTTCAATAGGTGTGGTAATGGTTATGTGCATGAGATTCAATTTTGAATGTGTATCACTTCCATGGTGTCAATGGGATGACTTTTAAGATGCATACATTGGGTGGACAATGAATAGATGTTGTGTTTGAGTGAATAGGAACCTCAATTATTAATGGGTAGGTATGCGACCTATCCTATTATCAAGTGTAATATAAATTCATTTATGTGTGGAGTTGGTATATGTATATCTCTTTCAAAAAATTGTTATAAATGTTGCACAGTCTTGTCACAATTTAGAGGGACAACATAACTATACTTCATTGAGTTTTCCACTAGAGTTGGCCATTAAAAATATAAAACAGCCATATTTTTCAATATTCATGTGTGGTTGTGAAATAGACTCCATATGGTATCATAGAAGGTTTCGAAGGCTAGGATAACACCTGCATGGTACACTATTATATACCTAAATAGATATGCAAATATACTTCAGAATAACCAAGAATAAACTAAACCATTCACCAATAATGAACAAAATAAATAGAAGAAAAACCCTTGAGGTAGGGTAACACCATATATTAATCCTTATGGAAGGATAACACTCCTCAAGCAATACTTGCTTTTATAATAAAAATATTCTTCACCATCCAATTACATTGCTTACACTTATTTATATAACATTCTTTGTCTCCTAGGAACATTCTAGAGAATAATTCTTCTAGAAAGACTATTTATTATATCTAACTAGCATAGTGGACCTTATCTAGTAATATAGTGAACCTAGTCCACCTTACAAAACCTATTTATTATATATAACTAGCATAGTGGGCCTTATTTAGTAATATAGTGAACCTATTCCAACTTACATTGAATGGCCTCCACTAATAATACATAACCACATTCCCCTTGGGTACCTCCCATATTACCTCCTTAGGTATACTACATTCCACCACCCTGATGTAGGAGCAACGCTCCACCTCAACACGTGCCAACTGATTAACATGCATGGTGCACATTCAAAGAAGGGAGAGGCATCACCCTCTCATTTTTCCTTCGAGAACCTAAAGCATGATTCGGGAATTTAATGATGACAAGATGGAAGAGACAAGTTGTTCCTTCACACAAGCTGGAGATAAGGTCACCATTAAATGGTTGATGGTAGGAGGGATCTACATTCGATTTGGAGCAGATTTCCATCATTGTAATTTTCCTCGGTAGTCAGGCATTTTTGAATGGTGATTTGACACCACTAGATTAGCTTGGAGGGAAGCTCATTGAGCCCCTCTTGTATAAACTATTCTATTGTTACTAGTAGATTAGGCCAAGAGATAGTTGAGAGAGGACCGAGAATTAGTCACAGTCCATAACCAAACATTTATAATTTGACATTCTACCATTTATAGAAAATGACAGTTTTTCCTGTTATCAATTTATGTGTAATGGATATTTTGTGATGAATGTTATTTGTATGCATTTGAATTGTATATGAATGTTAGAAATCGTCTGTAGAGATAGAGATACATTTTCCTATCTGTGAGTGTGTCGGGTTAGGTATGGTTCTCTAGGCTAAGTGCAAGGAGTGTGCTCAAGAGGGTGGAAACTCTATAAGACGATGCAAGGAGTGTGTGTCTGAACTCAGGGGAGTCAAAAATGAAACTCTCGGGAGTGCATACTAGGTTAATTCACATAATCTGGAGGAAATTTCAAGGCTATTAAGTACCTTCGAAGGAAAGACTATTTTGGAGGCAACACAGTTCATAGTTACTGAAGACTCTAAAACACTCTTCTAGGAGGGCATAGAGAAAGTACAAGAGCATACAAGGGAAACACTATTGGAAGTGTTGGAATCCTTAAGAGAATCCCATGGTTGCTGAAAAATCTGAGGAAGGAAGGCCAAGGGAGAAGTCATTGAAGAACTGAGTCGAGCACAAGGAGTGAACCCAAGATATTTTAAGTTCATATTACAAATATCAGGATGAAAGGCGTTAAGTGCCAGTAGGGAAAGAGAACGTTCACTGAAGGATGCAGAGGAACTGGGAACCTTGAAGGTTTTCAAGCCAAGAAAAGTCCTAGAAGAGTCTGCGCACAACTCTGCAAGGAGTGCAAAAGATGTTTGAGGAAAACTTAAGTCTAAAGGAAGAAATTTGTGTTAAGTGTGAAAAGGAGTCGAGGACTTTCTGAAGTCCTGAATACCATAAATTCGTCCATCATCCAAGGAGGCATGTGGAAGCGGATCTGAGAGTTCAAGGATTCGGACTTTGGATGAGTTGCAAGGAGAGCAATTCAAACTTCACGAAGGGTGAAGTGCAGAGTGATTTTGGACTATTGGATCTAGGAGGATGCATGGTGGAGATCTACATATTTTGTAGGAAGAAACCTTCGAAGTAAAGTCAAGGAGATAATACCCGAAGAGCTAAGAGCCGAAGCAATCTTGGTCATCCATCGAGATAGGAAATGTGATGAGAAATAAACACTTCGTTGATTTGAAAATCGAGGAGAAGAGAGGAATCATGAAGTCCGAGCTCATGATTTCATCGCTGCCGTCGAGCGTGAGGAGGAGGTGGACCATAGATTTGGTCTTGGATAATTCATCGATTCGAAAATCATGAAAAAGGGAGTAAACAACTTACGAAAGTTCCGAAGAACGAAATCATGAAGGAAGCTGGCACACGGTCATAGACCGTGGTCACATCAAGGAGGGAACCTAGCATAGAGAGATAATGATTTTGGCATTAAGAGTTGAAAATATCTAAGGAGAAGGCCCATGGTTTCCACACAACCTATGTTGAGAAATAAGAAGGGCCCGTGTCAAGTTAAATTGGTTCCCATTAGGAGCCTGACGAGCCATTCGGTTTGGTGACTTGAACAATCCTAGACCAAGAGGTCAAGGAGCCCTTTGGAGTGATGAGATGCATGCACCAGGAGTGGTATCAGAGCTTGATTCTTCTCTCAAAGGGAGAGAAGGAGGTAAATGAGATACCATGATACTAGGAGTGGTATCATAGCTTGATTCTTCTCTCAAATAGAGAGAAGGAGGTAAATGAGATACCATGATACCAGGAGTGGTATCAGAGCTAATGAAGAATTGATTTATGTAAGTAAGGGAGACAGAGTGGGATACTTTGTTGAAGTTGTTGCAAGGTGTGAAACAGATGATAAATAGCTAGGTGGGCTTTAGGTAAATCAATATGGTCGTTGGAAGTTATGAGCACGATCAAGGAGAAGTCTTCCTACAAAATATCACAACAGAGATGGACAAGGAGCTCAGTGAAATCCGAGCCTAGATGGAGATGTTGGCATTCAAGATCCAGCAGGAGGAAAAGGTGCAATGGAGGTACAAGTGGCATTTTAAGAGGAAAACCAAGTGGCCTGTTTAGAAGTTGTTGGCCAAGAGGCAACACCAGATGTTAAAAAGGTGGTTGAGGCATGCTAAAAACCTCATTCATAACAGAAAGATATCTAGCAAAGGTCTTGTAGGTTGCCAGGTGGGCAATGAGAGGAGATTAGTGGATCTCGTAGATTGTTAGGAGGGCAGAGGAGACATCCCAAATTTCCAAGTGGGCAAGGGAGAATATATGAGCTCAGCTGAGATTTTGTTTCAGTAAGGAGTGTTCATGGATGGAGAGGAGGTGGAAGAAAGGTCACATCCATATGAATATTTGTGCAGAGTTGTAAGCCGCGTGAATGAAGATAATGGCAAGTTGGAAACTTTCATCACCAAGGAGGAGGATCATAGGAGAATTTTGATCATTGGAGGAGTCGAGATATTCCTACCAAGCCACCGAGGAGAGGCTAGCATAGACATTGCATATGCAACCAAAGGACAACAAGTTGAGACTGTCATGGAGAACGAGGAGCAGATACTGAAATGTATCCCAATAGAGGAGCACCCAGTTGAGTTACTCACTCAGTGGGAAATGGAGCTAAAGAAACTGGAGGATTGGTTGGGAAATCCATAACGAAGAGGTGGCTGCAAAGAGATAGCCATGCCAGAGGATACATACGAGCATGACGAAAAGTAGAAGGAAGCCGGGGTTGAACCAGCATAAGCGGAGATGACAGGAGAAAATATGTCAGAGGAAGAAGCTGAGGAGCAATTTAGTGATGAGAAGCCTGTAGGAAGGGGAACTACATCAGAGTGGCCAACTAAGATCACAAGATATGAATAAAATAGCGTGGGTGGTTAATGTGATCTACCCTTTGACAAGTAAGAAGTGCAGTAAGTTAGTTTGCAAAGGAAGATCTAGCCAATGGAGCAGTTGGACGAGGTGATTGAGGAGATAAGAAGGCTGATATTGGGATCAGAAATAGAATCGATGAGAAAGGAGAAGTTGAACAGAAAGGAACCTGCATGAGCAACCGGGAAGATGCAGCAGTAGCATTAATGAAGCAGGGGATAATAAAGACAACTCCAAGAGAAAGTTTGGGATCTAGAAAGATTTCAAATGAGATGAAAATATCATGAGAAGGATCTCATGATTTTTGTAGACGTGGAGTATGATGCAGGAGCATTGCTCCACCTCAGTACGCACCAACCGATTGACACACATGGTGCACATTCGAGGAAGGGAGATGTGTCGCCCTCTCATTTTTCCTTTGAGAACCTAAAGCATGATTCGGGTATTTAATGATGACAAGATGGAAGAGCCAAGTTCTACCTTCGCACAAGCTGGAGATAAGGTTTCCATTAATTGGTTGATGGTAGGAGGGATCTGCAGTCGATTTGGAGCATATTTCCATCATTGTAATTTTCCTCAGTAGTCAGGCATTTTTGAATGGTGATTTGACACCACTAGATTAGTTTGGCGGGAAGCTCATCGAGCCCCTCTTGTATAAACTCGTGTATTGTTACCAGTAGAGTAGGCTAAGATATAATTGAGAGAGGGTCGAGACTCAGCTATAGTCCAGACTCAAACATTTGTAATTTGACGTTCTACCATTAATAGAAAATAATAGTTTTTCCTGTTATCAATTTTTATGTAATGGATATTTTGTGATGAATGTCA
>JASDQU010738143.1:99888-111774 GCA_032191745.1 Picea mariana
TCAAAGAAAAAATCATTATATTTGATGATAGGACTAGTCACGTGTCCTGCCATGAGGTCGACCCACCTATTCATTCTTGGATCCTGTGGGGAATGTATACCCCACTCTACCTGTAAGCATAAAGATGGGACCCTCTTCAAGAAGAAGGACACCAAAGTTGAACCGTATCCAAATTTTTTCAGGTCAGCATTCCTGCACTTGGTTAATTGTTTTTTCATTCTTATGAGAATCCCATCACACCAGTTGAAAACTTGGGGCTCCATGCATTGCAGCGCATACTGGAAGTAGCTCTAAAGATCCATATGGGGAGCTTCACTCCCTGCCATGCATGTGATAGTGTAGAGGATAGTTCGTAGAGGTAATTCATAGACAACCCTGATAGCGACCTTGCCGCTATGTTTCTGAGTATCGTGTATGCAATGCTCGCTAATATAGTGACTCGTAGGCTCACCACCTCCCCTGCTACCTGTTAGCATAACTCGGGCCCCACGGCAAGACAATCCGGTCAAGAAGTAGATATCCTAGATATATATCGTAAAAATGTGTGCCCCCGCACATAATTCCTATTGGTTCACATCCCACATGTGAACTAAGTATTCGAGCAACCTCAACTAGGCCCTCCTGCCCTGGATTTTGAATAATTTTAGCAGTCCACACTGCCAGAGGGAATTTACTGTTCCTGGGTCATTCCCGACAATGTAATATTCCTCCTCATTCTCTCTCTCTCATCATTCCAACATCTTTACCATAGAAAACCTGCAATGACACATAAAAGAGAGATTATCACCTTCATCTTCCCTTTGGAAACTTTTTATTGTCAAAATACATCAAAAAAAATATTTTTAGTTTATGCACGTCGCAGGCCTGGGCATTCGTATAGTGTGAAGTCATCGCAGGCCAGCTTAAAGGCTACTTGCGATGATACTGGGTCGTCGCAGGGCACGATATAGGGCACTTGCGATGACCTCCACACGCAGGTACCCTTCAAAACTTGACCCAAAAAGCCATTTCTAACCAATGAAAATAAACAATTGATCCATGAAAAGTTGAAGGAGATGAAAATTACCTGTTCTGCGGAGATCATTCGTCAAATGATCAATTGTGCCTTCTACAATCCACAGTGGAAAATTGAGGTAAATAGGGGCTTTCTAGAACAAATTTTGGGTGGAGTAACAATGAAATAGTAAAATAAATTTTTAACCCTTTTTAATCACTTTTTACTTTTTCATTTTTATTTTTATTTTTATATTATTTTATATATTCTACCTAAACCCTAAAGTTCTAATGACATT
This sequence comes from Picea mariana, assembly GCA_032191745.1. Taxonomy (NCBI): domain Eukaryota; kingdom Viridiplantae; phylum Streptophyta; class Pinopsida; order Pinales; family Pinaceae; genus Picea; species Picea mariana. Next base: position 101,181 of record JASDQU010738143.1, read on the forward strand.
GCAAGTGTTTTGTTTTTTCCAGATAAAAAACTTTGGAGTGAAATATTGAACAAGGATGTGCCTTTTTGGTTTGTTTTTATACATTTGTCGCATGTACAGATCCTTTTATATTTTTTCAGGAAAAAATCTGAGCTTAGGTTTTGTTCCTTCTCATGCGCATAAATCAATGAGAATGTAACCGAGTATAATTTTGTCACTTTTTCGTACTCGCAATGGTAACAAGAAAAACAAAACCCATGGATTATCCTTTAAGCTCTTTTCACGCTCTGTAAAAACAAAAAGATTGTCCAGGGACCTTGTTCTTCCATGCTCGTAAAAGTATTTGAAAAAAAATTCGATGAGTGGTAGGTTATCACTTGTTTGGTCTCATTGGATTAATTTACGAAAGAGGAATTCATGGATTTCTCTTTAGGTGTTTTTCAGACTCTCTAAACATGAAAAACCCCCAAGTTTTCTCTCTTTGGACTCGTTAAACAAACATTGAAAGACCCATATGGGACCAAACCACTCCTTCTTAGGGTTCGTTAAATGTACTCCAAGGGACTCGTATGAAGGATGAGCTTATATCAACAAGAATATGTTATCCTCCTCAAGCTTGTGTAAAAATAAAGAGGTACTTGCCATAAATGGTGCGGGAAAATTTGGGAAAAAAATGTGTCTCTGTATCCTTGTTAGTAGAAATAATAGTCTCTCTTGAACATGACACCCCCCTTCATCATTGTATCTGGTTTGGGAAATCCATTCGTCTCTCGTTCGACCATCCACATATCCATATGATGGGTCCTCCTTGAGTCAATGCTGCCAAGATCGTTGTTGTTTCATTCATATGTTCAAGATATGTCTAGCCTTAGTAAACCTCCTATCGAGTCGAGCATCTGTAGTTATAAATTTTCTACCATGTTGGCCTTCCCTGTGTCAGTTTCAAATCATTTCACACTCTGATCTGTCTCAAATCTATTACTTATTTTGTATCATTGATGGGGGATACATCAAGTCCCTCCTGTAATGAGTCTTTTCCTATAGAATTCATCTCATTACCTAGGAACAAGACTTAGAAATCATTCAGTTCCTTAGAGCCTGCATGCCTCAACGGTAGGTTTGTTCTCTTTCAATAGTGGGTTCACATCATTGGCCCCTGATTGGAAGATTTCATCGAGTGTTCGACTTTAACTCCTTTATTCACACTCTTTGGATTGTATTGGGTTACCTTGTGATTCATTGACTTCAATGGTGATTTCCCTCACACGTGTTAATGGTACTCATCATTGACAGGCAATCAAGTGGTTTCTACCATGTTCGAATTCAACACCTATAATCACATGGTTAGAATCGTACTTAGGGATGATGAAAATGAAGACCCTGGGTCACACCATTCTGGTCCGGGCTGTGATGGAGTATTCATGATTTTTATTGACACATAGATCCACTTTGTATGTCTCATGGCTAAGTTTGAATTTTAGCCATATTAGAGCATAGGTCCACAGTGTATTTTGGGTGGCTATGCCGATTCACCTTGACATGGATCCACAGTGTATATCTAGTGGCCATGACTCATTTAACATTTTTTAATATTAGTATGGGAATGCCTACCTCAGACAATGGTATATTATTATGTTGATGCTTGGTTGTTTACATGTTCCCTACTGGTGTGCTCTTTGTTTCCAACACACACATTCTACAAAGTATTTCGGTTGTCACGAGTTCCAGCCTCATACTTTGGGGGGAATTATGTTACACATTATTTTGGTCATATTGGTGATCTATTGACAACATGTGTTCATGTTCCCAAAAATAACCTTTCTTCATGAGGAAAGTGACCGCCTTTCTCGTCTAGAAAACCTTATCAAGGAAGGTCATCGCAGGCTGCCACATAAAAAGGGTGCGACAATACCTGGTCTTTGCACTTTGTCCTAAAGTTGGTTTACAACATCTCTGTAGGCTGCTCTACAACTGGGTTATGACGATGTTAAAATGATAAGAAAAGGTCAAGTTTCACGAAATTTCTAGAAGGGGATCTTCTAGAAGATGAGGTGGCATCCATATGGTTGGGATCTTACTCACCTCTCTAATTTAGTGGGATCATCCAAATATGTTTAACCATCTCTTTGTACCATATATAAAGAGGGATTTCTCATGGAAAAGGTTAAGAAAAGTTAATGAGGGTTGAATTGGCTAAGATAATATGGAGAATTCTGCATCATATCATTCTTGAGAGCCTCATTTCAGTTCATCAAGTCATTGTCGATCTTCTTCATTCAAGATTGGAGCAAGTGTGTGTGTGTTGGACCAAAGGGTCATCTGAAGGGGACCTTGCAACATCAAGGCTTTGGTTGTAATCTCCACTTTCACTTTAATATAACACAGTGATATGTTTCTTTCCCATAAAACTTGCTTTGTTTTATTGTATGATTCCTTGATCATGTGCATAAGTTCTCGTTGAGTATATTATATTGCTTTCACTTTGTTTGGCTTGTGTTGTCTTGCATATTGAACAACACAGGAGCACTGGAGTGGAGCTAGGATGACAACAACAAGAGGAAGTGATATTTAAATGGTATGTTTCTCATCTCTTGTCAAGTAGTAAACTCAATGATTACATCTTAGGGAAAGTGTCATATTATGTCTTGTTTTGTTCTATATCTAGGTGGATCTAGGGAGATTTGTTTATGTCTGCATTTACCGATAAGTCCCATAACAAACTCATGGTGCATTCAACCCCTATTGTATGCAATACTCCTTCAATAGAATTCTATTGACCAATCCTTTGAGTATTTGACTAGCAAGTCTTACTAACTTCATTGCATGGGCCCCACTGATGTACACTATCCTCAAGGGTCCTAACCAATGCATGCACAACTTATCTAGGTGTTTCAAGTAATTGTTATCATATAGTAATACAAAATATACTAGGTGTAAAATATTGTATTAGATGTTGCAATCATGTTAGGACTTCTATCTCTATTTCTTAACCATATTGGTATGTCACAGAATTAATCAATCTTCTGCCAGTCCTAATAACCCATACAACTTCCTTTGCAGTGCTTGGTTATCTGGCATCTATGTCATTACTGCAATTCTAACACTTGGTACCAAAAATTCCAATGGAATCACTACTTATTTTCCATATACTAACCTGAATGGAGTATCATTAGTTAATTTTTTATAGGCCATCTCACATTCCCATGATACTGCAAGAATTCCTTGATCCCACTTGTTGCACTTTACATTGTAGATCTTGGCAAGAACATGCTCTGATATATTTCCAGGTGCTTCGAGAGTTCCATTGGACTATGGGTGATATGGTGTTCTCTTTTGATGATGGATCATGAACTCTTTACTTAGTGAACAAATGGTGTCATTCACAGAGAGTGCACCTTGATTGATCATCAATATCATGGTCATACAAACATGGTTATAATATTTTCAAAAATTAATCACGTAGTCATATCTATAGTACAATCCCTTATTGGCATGTCATCTACCCAATGGTTTGAATATTTTCTCATGGTGACAATTTACCATGCATCATTTCTACGCGTTCGAGGATTGATCATCCCGAAAAAGTCAATTTTCCTCTTCTTGAATGGCTCTAGTGCACAGATCAAGAAAAGGGGAATTCCATCCCTTCTTGAGGGCTTCCCGATCCTCTAGAAAATGTAATAGTTCTTGAATTTCCCCTTTTCTTATTCAAATAGAGATGGCCACCATAATCCCATGTGTTTCACTTTATGCACAGTCACCTTTTCTGCATTGTTTCCAACCGCAATACCTCTATGCGCTTTGTAGAGTAACATGTAGTGTTTGTGTTCCAACATGTCTCTATGAAGAATCCCATATTCATAAAGTTTTTATAATTTATTTCAGTCAATTAGTAGTTGGCCCTAGTTACCAGTTGCTTGCATCTTGTCAGTGTATGCTCTTCTGACACCTGACCTATTATGAAGTATGTTGTGATTTTAACAATTTGATATAACACTACCTCCACTCTAAAGAGTTGTGTGGTAGGTATAGAAGTGGAATACCTTTTGAAGAACACAAAATGGATTAAAATTTGAAAAAAACACACTTCTATATCTAAATAGATATGTTGTGAAGATTACCCAGATTAGCACTCATTAGGCAACAACCTCTCACAAACAAGAAACCCAACAAAAAAACACTCATGAAATCTCAAAATTACTTCACTATCAAAAAAAAATAAGAGGCTCAAACATAGGGTAGACCTAACCTATCATACCACAAACAATATCCTAAGACAAAACATAGTCTAGATCTTACCAAGGAAACTAAGAAAAATATGAAAAATAGTGAGCTATAGGGGTGGTAGTGGCCTAGGAAGCATGCAACTAGTGACCTTTTGTAAGCGGTCATAGACTAGCAGGGATGTAGTTCAGAATCGATCGATCTGGTATGAACTATCCAGTCATGAGAATCTACATAGTTTTGGGAAAATGGCCCAGATCGGTCCCATGTATGAAAAATCTGCAATATCTATTCTCTCAAGGAGTGACATGGAAGGTTTTAAACTGTATAAAAGTTTCAAAAGACTAAAAAGAAAGGGAAAATTTGAACTTGACAAGAATTAAATATTCCTCGCCAGAAGAGCCACCAATTATGTTGCAGATGAATCTTACCTATGGATAAGAAATACCTCCCTTGAATCTTCCATCAATCCAATATAGACAACTGGGTTAGAATTCTATATAATTTTCCCTGGATATAAATATATTCATTTCCTTTTAACTAAGAAGGAAGATAAACATACCTTTTCAACATACGGTTGTTCTCATATGTCTTGGTTGACACAACTATCAATATTTATCTCTAGCTCATGCGATCTACTTCCTACACAGAAGGAGACAAGAAACTACCAATGTACTACCCTTTTCGCGTTAGGAAAATTACAAATCTAATTTAGATCTAAGCTGATCCATCCAAGGTAAGATGATCTCTATCTTCTACAATTGAATGCAACAATGTGGATAAGGGAAAACCATAGATATAATACATATAAATGAATGTATAAGTAACAATAAATAGAGTATATGTGTAGCTCACTCTATAATATTCTATTGTGAATAATAAAATTTCCATTAAATGTTGGGTTTCGAGGGTGAAACCTTGTCTCATATGTGTTTTTTTTCTTTGCAATCTTTGAGTATGCTATTGTGATTAGTTATTGAGATATTCATTGAGTTATGATTCCATCTAATGTTTTCTCACTAACTAACCTAACTTTGATGATAATTTAAGATAAGAACTCATTGATTTATTGAGTGGGAGGTGAGCTTGCACAATACATTGGTTAATTGAGAAAATACCATTCTAACAACTATTTGCTTATCATTGTCTTAGATGTGTGTTTTCTCTTTGCAATCTATTGGGTATGCTACTTTGATTAGTGATTGAGATATTCATTGATTTATAATTCCATCTAATGTTTTCTCACTAACTAATGTACATTTGATGATAATTTTAGATAAGAGCTCATTAATTTGCTAAGTGGGAGGTGAGAATGCACAATACACTGGTTAATGGAGAAAATATCATTCCAAGAGCTCCTTGTTTTTCATTGTCGAAGTGATTCTAGATATTGGAATCATATGGTTCTCCTTTAGGAGTTTTTGCTACTTGAAAGGTAGTTTCTAATATGGTCTTGATAGTTGTTGAGATGCATTTATCTCTCTCCTTGAGTCTATATAGTTTTTGTTTTATGTCTTTTGACCTCACTGCTTGTCCTCTTGTTATTTTCTTTGTCAACACCCTAACCCTCATTCTAGATATCCATTGCATAAATTTCTTATTTTCTATGAATCCCACAGACTAAACATTGGACTTGGGTTTCCACACACTTGTTGGAAACCATTATAAAGAGCGCATACACCTCACGCTCAACTTTGGAGTCAACATGCTTGTTGGTAACAATCATCAAGTTCCCACACAACTCACGCTTGACCTCAGAATCCACACACTTGATGGAAACCATTCTCAAGAGCCCATGCACCTTATGCCCAACTTCAAAATCCACATGCTTTTTGGTCACCATTCTAAACTTTCCACACACCTCATGCTTGAATTGGGAACTCAAACCAATTTCAATAGGTGTGGTGATGGTTATGTGCATGAGATTCAATTTTGAATGTGTATCACTTCCATGGTGTCAATGGGATGGCTTTTAAGATGCATACATTGGGTGGACAATGAATAGATGTTGTGTTTGAGTGAATAGGAACCTCAATTATTAATGGGTAGGTATGCCACCTATCCTATTATCAAGTGTAATATAAATTCATTTATGTGTGGAGTTGGTATTTGTATATCTCTTTCAAAAAATTGTTATAAATGTTTCACAGTCTTGTCACAATTTAGAGGGACAACATAACTCTACTTCATTGAGTTTTCCACTAGAGTTGGCCATTAAAAATATAAAACAACCATATTTTTCAATATTCATGTGTGGTTGTGAAATAGACTCCATATGGTATCATAGAAGGTTTCAAAGGCTAGGATAACACCTGCATGGTACACTATTATATACCTAAATAGATATGCAAATATACTTCAGAATAACCAAAAATAAACTAAACCATTCACCAATAATGAACAAAATAAATAGAAGAAAAACCCTTGAGGTAGGGTAACACCATATATTAATCCTTATGGAAGGATAACACTCATCAAGCAATACTTGTTTTTATAATAAAAATATTCTTCACCATCCAATTACATTGCTTACACTTATTTATATAACATTCTTTGTCTCCTAGGAACATTCTAGAGAATAATTCTTCTAGAAAGCCTATTTATTATATCTAACTAGCATAGTGGGCCTTATCTAGTAATATAGTGAACCTAGTCCACCTTACAAAACCTATTTATTATATATAACTAGCATAGTGGGCCTTATTTAGTAATATAGTGAACCTATTACAACTTACATTGAATGGCCCCCACTAATAATACATAACCACATTCCCCTTGGGTACCTCCCATATTACCTCCTTAGGTATACTACATTCCACCACCCTAATGTAGGAGCAACGCTCCACCTCAACACACGCCAACTGATTAACATGCATGGTGCACATTCAAGGAAGGGAGAGGCATCGCCCTCTCATTTTTCCTTCGAGAACCTAAAGCATGATTCGGGAATTTAATGATGACAAGATGGAAGAGACAAGTTGTTCCTTCGCACAAGCTGGAGATAAGGTCACCATTAAGTGGTTGACGGTAGGAGGGATCTACATCCGATTTGGAGCAGATTTCCATCATTGTAATTTTCCTCGGTAGTCAGGCGTTTTTGAATGGTGATTTGACACCACTAGATTAGCTTGGAGGGAAGCTCATCAAGCCCCTCTTGTATAAACTATTGTATTGTTACTAGTAGAGTAGGCCAAGAGATAGTTGAGAGAGGACCGAGAATTAGTCACAGTCCATAATCAAACATTTATAATTTGACGTTCTACCATTTATAGAAAATGACAGTTTTTCCTGTTATCAATTTATGTGTAATGGATATTTTGTGATGAATTTTATTTGTATGCATTTGAATTGTATATGAATGTTAGAAATCATCTACAAAGATAGAGATACATTTTCCTATCTGTGAGTGTGTCGGGTTAGGTATGGTTCTCTAGGCTAAGTGCAAGGAGTTTGCTCCAGAGGGTGGAAACTCTGTAAGACGACGCAAGGAGTGCGTGTCTGAACTCAGGGGAGTCAAAAATGAAACTCTCGAGAGTGCATACTAGGTTAATTCATAGAATCCAGAGGAAATTTCAAGGCTATTAAGTACCTTCGAAGGAAAGACTATTTCAGAGGCAACACAGTTCATAGTTACTGAAGACTCTAAAATACTCTTCTAGGAGGGCATAGAGAAAGTATGAGAGCATACAAGGGAAACACTATTGGAAGTGTTGGAATCCTTAAGAGAATCCCATGGTTGCTGAAAAATCTGAGGAAGGAAGGCCAAGGGAGAAGTCGTTGAAGAACCGAGTCGAGCACAAGGAGTGCACCCAAGATATTTTAAGTTCATATTACAAATATTAGGAGGAAAGGCGTTAAGTGCCAGTAGGGAAAGAGAACATTCATTGAAGGATGCAGAGGAACTGGGAACCTTGAAGGTTTTCAAGCCAAGCAAAGTCCCAGAAGAGTCTGCGCACAACTCTGCAAGGAGTGCAAAAGATGTTTGAGAAAAACTTAATTCTAAAGGAAGAAATTTGTGTTAAGTGTGAAAAGGAGTCAAGGACTTTCCGATGTCCTGAATACCATAAATTTGTCCATCGTCCAAGGAGGCAGGTGGAAGCAGATCCGAGAGTTCAAGGATTCAAACTTTGGATGAGTTGCAAGGAGAGCAATTCAAACTTCGTGAAGGGTGAAGTGTAGAGTGATTTTGGACCGTTGGATCTAGGAGGATGCATGGTGGAGATATAAATATCTTGTAGGAAGAAACCTTTGAAGTAAAGTCAAGGAGATAATACCCGAAGAGCTAAGAGTCGAAGCAATCTTGGTCATCCATCGAGATAGGAAACGTGACGAGAAATAAACACTTCATTGATTTGAAAATCGGGGAGAAGAGAGGAATCATGAAGTCCGAGATCACGATTTGATCGCAGCCGTCGAGCACGAGGAGGAGGTGGACCATAGATTTGGTCTTGGATAATTCGTCGATTCGAAAATCGTGAAAAAGGGAGTAAACAACTCACGAAAGTTCTGAAGCATGAAATCATGAAGGAAGTTGGCCCACGGTCATAGACCATGGTCACATCAAGGAGGGAACCTAGCATAGAGAGCCAATGATTTTGGCATTAAGATTTGAAAATATCTAAGGAGAAGGCCCATGGTTTCCACACAACATATGCTAAGAAAGAAGAAGGGCCTGTGTCAAGTTAAATTGGTTCCCATTAGGAGCCCGATGAGCCATTCGGTTCGGTGACTTGAACAATCCTAGACCAGGAGGTCAAGGAGCCCTTTGGAGTGATGAGATGCATGCACCAAGAGTGGTATAAGAGCTTGATTCTTCTCTCAAACAGAGAGAAGGAGGTAAATGAGATACCATGATACCAGGAGTGGTATCAGAGCTTGATTCTTCTCTCAAACAGAGAGAAGGAGGTAAATGAGATACCATGATACCAGGAGTGGTATCAGAGCTAATGCAGAATTGATTTATGTAGTTAAGGGAGATAGAGCGCAATACTTTGTTGAAGTTGTTGCAAGGTGTGCAACAGATAATAAATAGCTAGGTGGGCTTTAGGTAAATCAATATGGTCGTTGGAAGTTATGAGCACAGTCAAGGAGAAGTCTTCCTACAAAATATCACAACAGAGATGGAAAAGGAGCTCAGTGAAATCTGAGCCTAGATGGAGAGGTTGTCATTCAAGATCCAGCAGGAGGAAAAGGTGCAATGGAGGTACGAGTGGCCTTTTAAGAGGAAAACCAAGTGGCTTGTTCAGAAGTTGTTGGCCAAGAGGCAACACCAAATGTTAAAAAGGTGGTTGAGGCATGTTGAAAACCTCATTCATAATAGAAAGATATCTAGCAAAGGTCTTGTAGGTTGACAGGTGGGCAATGAGAGGGGATTAGTGGATCTCGTTGATTGTTAGGAGGGCAGAGGAGACATCCTAAATTTCCAAGTGGGAAAGGGAGAATATATGAGCTCAGCTAAGAGTTTGTTTCAGTAAGGAGTGTTCATGGATGGAGAGGAGGTGGAAGAAAGGTCGCATCCATATGAATATTCGTGCAGAGTTGTAAGCCACGTGAATGAAGATAATGGCAAGTTGGAAACTTTCATCACCATGGAGGAGGATCATAGGAGCATTTTGATCATTGTAGGATTTGAGGTATTCCTACCAAGCCACCGAGGAGAGGCTAGCATAGACGTTGCATATGCAACTGAAGGACAACAAGTTGAGACTGTCATGGAGAACGAGGAGCAGATACTGAAATGTATCCCAATAGAGGAGCACCCAGTTGAGTTACTCACTCAGTGGGAAATGGAGCTAAAGAAACTAGAGGATTTGTTGGGAAATCTATAACCAAGAGGTGGCTGCAAAGAGATAGCCATGCCAGAGGAGACATACGAGCATGAGGAAAAGAGGAAGGAAGCTGGGGTTGAACCAACATAAGCAAAGATGACAGGAGAAAATATGTCAGAGGAAGAAGCTGAGGAGCAATTTAGTGATGAGAAGCCTATAGGAAGGGGAACTACATCAGAGTGGCCAACTAAGGTTACAAGATATGAATAAAATAGCATGGGTGGTTAATGTGATCTACCCTTTGACAAGGAAGAAGTGCAGTAAGTTAGTCTGCAAAGGAAGATCCAACCAATGGATCAGTTGGACGAGGAGATTGAGGAGATAAGAAGGATGATGTTGGGATCAGAAATAGAATCGGTGAGAAAGTAGAAGTTGAACAGAAAGGAACCTTCATGAGAAACCGGGAAGATGTAGCAGTAGCATCAATGAAGCAGAGGATAATAAAGACAACTCCAAGAGAAAGTTTGGGATCTAGAAAGATCTAAAACGAGATGAAAATATCATGAGAAGGATCTCATGATTTTTGTATACGTGGAGTATGATGCAGGAGCATTGCTCCACCT
>JASDQU010738143.1:185703-195940 GCA_032191745.1 Picea mariana
AAACATCAACAATAATAATTTGGATCAAGATACATTGTTAAAAAGTTGAGGGCTATCAAATTTTTTCTCTACAAACATAGTTATTATTCATTTGTAGTTAAGACTAGCACAACCACATTATAAAAGTGGTTGATATACACCGATAGGTGTCATTTTCTAAATTTCCAAATTAACGGCTCCATCTGAATATCAACCACTTTTATAATGTGATTGTGCTAATTACTTCATTGAAAACTATTAAAAAATCAAATTTTGTCCCATCCAAGAGCTTTTGAGTGAGTAGGTCATTTGCAAGGACATTGTAACACAGATTCATGTAGAGAAGAACTTTCCACATGATCGTGGCTAATTTTGTGCCTTTTACTTTGTTTGATGCATGTAGATCTCTTCTATTTGACAAGTATTTCTATTTCTTCCATTGTATGCAGTAGCTATTAAATTTGTCTATGGCTTCTCTAACTATGGAATCCATGTCAACCTTCATGCACATTAAAATTACAGTTCATTAGAATATGTAAATCTTGCAATATGAACACCAATTAACATGAAGCACTAAACATACATATAATGATAACAAATAAGAGAACATATACCGGTGCTGAAATATTATCAACTATAAGATAAGATTGGCCATTTGATGTTGCAAATGTTGAAGTAGGATAAATATTAAACATATTTTACCATTTAGAAATTTGTTTATCATTGTTGGTTTACACTCTTTTGTATTATGACCCTACACGAACAACAAGCAGTGGAAGCATGATTCAATTGCACATGGCCATAAGTCATGGGAAGTATGAATCAGACCAACATCTATTATTTGATGTTTATATCGAGGGATCAATCACAATAATATATCACGCTCATACATTTGGGTGAATATGAGCTATTGTCAGCTTGTATTTGGGATGAGTATGGTGGATATGAACCTGTGGCCACAAGAATTACAGAGGGTCTTGGATACCCGTAGTTTGGCTCAACATTCATGGGTCTTATATGGAATTCAATGTCTACATGGTTATGGTTAAAACCAATTATCAAAACAATGAAAACGCTAACCCTAAAGCCAAAACAATGACAACTCTAGAGATAAAACTGTGAAAAAAAAGATACACAACCCTAACACCAAAACAATGAAAAAAAATCGGTATACTAAAAAATTATATCAAAGTAGATACCAAACTTTGAGTTCCTCCAGAACTATTTGTGAGCATGGACCACAGTTCTATGTAACAAACATTCTATAGCTATGCGTGCAGACCACATATCTCTATAATTCCACTACCGAATAGAATTGATCGGCCAAGCGTATATCTTCTACTGAATGAACGAATGAAAGAATGGAATTTATGTGCCACCCAATTGAGTTGATATATGCAAAACCGTTTAAATAAATTCTTTGAGTCGTAAATCGTTTAGAATGGAATTTATCGGCCACCTAATGGACTGGTTGGCATTGATATATGGAAAACAATGGAATTTAACGACCAATGAATGGAATTGATATACAGGAAACCGTTTAAATAAATTCTTTGAACGTTAAGGTGTGTGGAGTCATGGCTAGAGGAAGCAGACACTCCATTAGATGACTCATCATACACAACTTAAACACATCTCTATATTTGTTGTTCCACCACCTAAATGGGAGACATATATACTCCACTACTAAGTTAATCACAATTAAATGAATTCTTTTCTAATCATCTAAACTTGGCAATCAAATAACCCACACAGTAATTTCTTAATCATGTTAAGTAAATGTTAAAAAGTAAACACATAAACCTATGCATTTATAAATGGGAGGAAGTTAATATTCTTCTCATATGTAATCTTGTCCATAGAAAAGATATCAAAGATTAAAATCCTATTTAATGTACTCAATTCCAATAAGTGTACGCCTTTCAACGTAAAAAACAAAAATATAAAATGGCAATTGTAAAATAAACATCTCTACATAATCCTAAACTATAATACATTCTCTTTGTGCAACCTCTCTTCTAACAACACTTTAAAACCTAAAGTACCCCAACCATTCATCAAAGATTTCATTCTTGTGCTATTCCATCACTTGCAATTACCTCCACAAGCACAATGAGGTACATTCTTGTGCTATTCCATCACTTGCAATTACCTCCACAAGCACAATGAGGTACCCATTGTCAGGTCACCTAAGATTTGGCTAACTTTGAGAGTCATCTAGATTTTTGTTTATTATTTATGTGAATCAAAAACACACTAAGTAGAAAGTAGACATGCATATTGTGAAAAAAAATAATTCATTTCTTTTTTATAATTCTTTATCTTAATGTATACTTGAAGAGATAATTTTGTGATAATGAGCATATTAACGAATATGAATTTAAATTGGGGCTAAATGTAGTAATGTGTAAACACACATAGCCACTATTAAGCAAGCATGTTTATTTAATATAATGAAAAGAAAACAATTGTTGATTCATAATAAAAATGGTAAATTTTCAACCAAGTTCAATGCATTTATTATAAAGTTCAATGCATTTACATGGAAGATTGAAATTTTACTATATTTTACAAGGATAGGTTTCAAGTATTACCAAAATTGACAATCAACTTTGTAGGAGTGGTCACTTTTCCTACAAACATTTTCTTATGTGTTTCTAAATAGATTTGAAAGGTTGTAATAATATGTAATTAGAGAACACATTGAAAATTTTCCCGATAATGGTTCTATGCAAATTGTGCATTAGGTCTATGGTTTAGCCATACGTTAAATAATTTGTTATACATATGACCTAGGTTCTATTTCTAGGAGACATACTTCTATGTTTAAAAGTCAAAACTACATAGAAGTTTTCATTGAATTTTTTTTTTCAATTTACATTTAATTTTTTAATGAGGAAATAAATGTTCTTAACCTTAAACCTACTCAAGTTGTTTTCATACTATTTAGATCTTAAAATGTTGATTTTTGTGTTCTTTGTATCTTTAGAAATTTCTATAACTTTTGTTGACCTAACAACACATTAACTAGACTATTGTACCATTTTTTTTAATGAGATAACTTACTTCATTCCCAAGTTAAAGATCATTCATATTGGTAGTCTACTTATTTTCTTTTGTTTTGGACTATCAATCCATCCAATTTTATCATTGATGATTGATGGAGTGTCTTACAAAGCTACACACCTTCCTTGGTTTGAAGTATCGTATCCATGCATTGGATTGAAATTCTTTATCACAACCACATGTTTATGTTCTTTTGAACTTTGATTTGTATTGATGTCCAACTCGATCCATCCTAAGACTTGACTTGCAACAAATTGACTTCCATAATGCTTAGTTGACTTCTTGGATACATCATAGTGTTATAGGGAAATCTACTTATGGATACATAGCCAAAACCCTCACCGAATGGGTGAAATTCAATGACAGAGACAGGGATAGAAAATGTATTTCTTTCACCTATGGCTAACATGCATTTTCAAAATGTCACTGAGGTGTAGAATAGTCGGTGATAGAGTGTGTTATTAAGGCACTCCCTGATGTTAAAGTCACTGGTTCGAAACCTATGGGGACAAAACATCCAACCATGTTAAGGGTTGGTGTGGCTCAGGCCGGGTGCGATCCCCGGGTGATTTTGATGGCTTAGATGCCCCTGAGTCACAGTTTCTCAGCCACAGGCTAGTTCCGCAGGTCACGGACAAACTAACAAACAAAAAAAAAACATGCATTTTCAAAATTGAACAAGGGTTTAACCAACAAGGGTTAAACTCGTTGCTTTCATATTTCCTCATGATCTTTTGCTTTCCAAAGCCTTATGCAGTGACCGCAGATTTTATATGGGAAAACCATGATCAATCGCATATGATCTACGGGCGAAAATTTGAAACCCCCTAACTTATTCCATGGGAGAAAATACACCCCTAAAATTTTCCATGATTTTGAAAATGCAAAGATCAAATTCAATTTAAACTAATTTTAACATGTCTCTGAAAGATCTTAGTCAAAATTAGTCGAATTTAACAAAATTCTGATTTTATAAAAAAATGGAAATATTGATGAGACAAACAATTCATAATAATCACCTAAATGATGAACTCTTGGACATGGGGTTTATCTATGATCTTCATAAGGGTGTCCTTGAGAGATAAAACAGTATGGAGGAGAGGCTGAATAATTATAAGCATTTGCGGCATGAATTGGCTCTTAATTGTCTTCTAAGTTTGCATGAACAAGGGTTTAACCAACAAAATTTGAAAGTCATTTCATGTTAATCAATTATGGACTATTATCCACTTGCACGGACTAGAAAATGTAATTCATATTTTGACATTGTATTTTAACATTAATATAACTAGATTTCCAATGGTCCTATAATACAATATTACTACTTGTGGGACTTCTATCTACTTTGACAATGTCTTTGCTCATCATATATAAAACTCAATCAAAACCCAATTCTTGCAACTATAATTTCTATCCATTATAAACCTGAACAATCTTGCTCAACTTATTACAATTAATCTATTTATGTTTTTATTGTTGTAGTGATAACTTATTACAATTAATCCATTTATGTTTTTTAACCCATTTATATTTTTATTGTTGTAATGGTCTTGAGTTGAATTTTACTTCAGTAAGATTTTAGAATTGTTAATTAGTATTGAAGATTGATTATATAATCTTAACAATATTCAATATACTTTTATTTTTATATTATTAATTTTTAGTGTCTAAGCCCAAAATACAACAGGAACACAAAATATCTCATAACAAATAAAGTTGTTTTTAAAATACATCTAAGCCTAAAATTCAACATCTACCCAAAATATATCATAATAAACAAATGCATGTTGATTGTTTATGTGTCTTAAATTATTAATCTACTTTTTTATATTTAAGAAATATTAACTCTTTGTTAATCATAAAATATTTTAAATTTATCCAAACAAAAAAATATACTATTTAAAAATATATATATATAATATAAATTACCATCTTTAAAAGTTAAATGATAAATTTGATATTAACTAAAATTGATAAATATATGATATTTGATAAAAACAAACTTATCATAACAAAACAAAAGTAAGATTTGATCCATTCAAATCCCATTATTATAATACTAAAATTTGTTAACATTAGATACATTCTCCACTCAAAATATTTTATTTATGTACAATCACTTAAAATGATTTATTCATTTATTTAAATAAAATATCCTATTCAACATATTTAAATACTTAAAATGATCACCTAAAAATGATTTATTAGTTTATTTAAACAAAATAATAATAATTTAGATTATTTATTATAAAAAAATATAAATTTATTTTATTATAGTATGATTATTTTAAAATGATTTATTAGTTTATTTAAATAAAATAATAATAATTTAGATTGTTTATTATCATAAAAATATAAATTAATTTAATTGCATAGATAGTGTGATATGGATGTTCATTTAGGTGAAGTTGGAAGGTAGATAAATAAATTCTTGAAATATGACTATACCTTCATAATCCATAAAATAAATATATAAATTCAAAGTCGAATACTTTTATTATTATTCATGAATATATTTTTATGAATAATTTTTATTATTCATGAATATATTTTTATGAATAATTTTTATGTTTTAATTTATATTTTAAAATCATTAATCTTCCAATGATAAGTTGCCTACAGTTTTGAAGTTCTACCTATTAATTTTCATAGTTCTAATGTACAGTTCATATTACATAATTCATTTTACAGTGTATTTAGATATTGAAAGTTGCCTACAGTTTGGAAGTTCTACCTAAAGAGTGTGATATAAGTTCATTTTCATAGTTCTAGTGTACAGTTCATATTACATAATTCATTTTACAGTGCATTTAGATATTAAAAGTTACCTACAGTTTGGAAGTTCTACCTAAAAAGTGTGATATAAGTTCATTTTCATAGTTCTAGTTTACAGTTCATATTACATAATTCATTTTACAGTGCATTTAGATATTAAAAGTTGTGTACAATTCATATTATATAATTAATATTATATAATTAGCTGTAGAGATATCATTTCAATATTGTATGCAGTTCATATTATATATTTAGATATTATTATATAATTAATTTTGTGTACAGTTGAAAAAGAGCTTAATATTGATATTGTGTACTGTGTACAGTTGAAAGAGTTGAAAGAGAGCATAAACTGTCTATGCATTTAAAAGCTGAATTGTATCATTTATTTTGCATTAAATACAAGTAGTCACCTCTATAATAATAGGGTGAATTCATCTACCAATGATAAAATAGAAAAATTCGTAATTATTTATTTTTTAAAACAAAAATTAAAAGAATAAAATTAGACATTAAAAAATATCATAAATTTATAATCAATTTATTAATTAATACAAAATCTATTAATTAATATAAAATCAATCTACAATCTCATTGCTATAGTCCCATAGCAGAGATTAATAAAGCTGTGTTTTTAGTGTCTAACTTTAAAATACAGTTTTGCTTTTAAAAAATAACTAAACTACACTGACATTTGGCTAAGTTAAATTTAATTAATTGAAAATGAAAAAATAAAACTAATATACATATATGGAGGGTAATATACCATAGCCATATATGGAGGGTAACCATCTGTTACGGATTGATCCAGAGAAAGTCGGAGGGTAACCATCTGTTACGTGGTATTAATATCTATAATTATGTACGGATAGTTTCACAAAATCTGTACCGGGCTTCAGGTTTGATTATGAAGCAATATAGATACTTATGTACGGATAATTTCACAAAATCTGGACCTTGCATTGGGATTATTATCGAGATTAAAATCTGGAAAATCATCGGTAGTCCAATTTTTTCATTCACAGTTCAACTGAAGCATCACAAAATCTGCAACAGGCTGTAGACAGGATGGCAACAATATTATCCACATCAAAAGTCTGAAAAATGATGCGAAGAACGCCTATTTAGGTAAATATAAGAACGCGAATGCATGGGCATGCGGGGGATTGTTTTGGATTTAAGGTGCAGCAGAAACGGCAATAGTAGGAGGAAAGCTTGAGAAGCAACTGACAAACAAAGTACAGAACTTTTATCTGGCTAAATCACTTGTATCGTTTATCTGTAGGAGACATTGGAACCAGTTCTCTAACTGGAGAATCGTGATTTTACTATCGACTGGCAGTCACAAGTTCGAGTTCGATACTCTGGAAAAGTTATATTTTCCTATTATATTATCTTGGGCTAGGGTGCGTATCTATGGCCATGATGTATGAATCGCAGCTTCAGGAGGTTTTGAGATCATCGTGGGATTTCATCTCGGCTCCTACCGATGAGCCAAGCTTGGGATCGTTGAAGCAAATTAGCAAGGCGGGCGCCTTTCAGTACGTGCAGGGGGAGGAGTGGCTGCAGGAGGCGTTAGAGAGATACCATTTTTATTCACTTGATGGGGGCAGAGAGAACATATGTTCATCTGTGTTGGTACAGCGAGTGCAGGCGCCGGTAAGCCTTGTTTGGTCTCTGGTTCGGAGATTCGACGAGCCTCAAATCTATAAGCAATTCGTCCGCAATTGCTTCATGCGTGGGGATCTCAGGGTTGGCTGCCCCAGAGAGATTCGAGTCATTTCCGTTCTCCCTGCGACCACAACCACTGAGCGACTGGACATTCTGGACGAGGAGCAGCATATTCTGAGCTCCAGCATAGTCGGGGGCGATACCAGGCTCAACAATTATCGATCCATCACCACTCTGCACGAGAGGCTTATAAATGGCAAACTCGGAACCGTTGTGATCGAATCCTATGTGGTGGATATCCCACAAGGGAATACTAAAGAGGATACATGTCTGTTTGGTAATAACATTATTAAATGCCACCTTCAGTCCTTGGCTAATATCTCGCAGCAGCTCAGCAGGAACCATTCATTGCATGAAGGACCATTTTTTTCATCTGTTCATGTTTAACTTGTATGGTATCTACAGCGGCCGTTTCCTTATAGACATGTACAGTCATTCGGAGTGGTTAGAGACCAGGTGGGTATTGGATTTATAACTAGCAAAACAACATTACAAAACTGGTTTGTATGAGCATTCACAAGTGGTTCGTTTGTAGGAGCATTCAAGTATACATTCATTTTAAATTTGGATTTATGATTAGCACAACAACATTACAAAAATGGTTTGTATGAGAATCCACTCAACTCAGACATGATGATGTTTTTTTTTTATAAGTATACATCCATTTTAAAAGTGATTTGTATGAGCATTTACAAATACATTTTATAAAAGTGATTTATAAGTATACATCTATTTTAAATTTATATTTATAACCAACATAACAGCATTATAAAAGTGGTTGATAAATATCAATAATTTGAAAATTCATAACTATCATTAATTTAGATATTAATATATAATAAGTAGATTTTTTGTTTTTTTTTTAATTTGTATTTATAACTAATGCAACAACATTATAAAAGGGGTTGATAAACATCATTAATATAGAAATTGATAAGTATCATTAATTTAAAAATTAATATATAATAAGTAATTTTTTTTTTTTTTTCAAAATAAATTTATAGATATAATTACATAATTTGCTAGTATAAATACTTTTTACAGATTATGTCTATAGATTAAAATATAAATCTGTTTTTCAATGAAGCTAAAGTAGGATCTGATTCACTCCTTACCTGTGAATCTATTTGATGTCCACCATGTCTAGATGGCTCACCACACTCATGATATCTTGGCATTCTAAATTGAGATGGGTTGAAATCTGGTGCTTGTCTTGTTGGACTTCGTGTTGCAGGCGTATGTACATGTGGAATCATCTATCCATCTCCTTCAGCCTGCCCAGCTCCATCATCATCTTCACGGGGTAACACAGCTCCCTCTGAAATTGATTTGTCAATACTTCCATCCCAGGCTTCATCTTCTTTAAACTGAACATCTCTGCTGAATACATATTTTTGGGTGATGGGATTGTACAGTTTATATGGCCTACACTCTTCAGTGTATCCAACAAAAATACATCTCTCGCTTCTATCATCCAACTTCCTCCTCATTTCTGCAGGTACGTGTGGAAATGCAACACATCCAAAAATTCTGAAATGAGAAACATTGCAAGACTTACGATCCCAGGCTTCCTGAGGTACACGATCCCTCACAGTCTTGGTCAGACTTCTATTCAAGATAAAAATAGAGCATAGAACTGCATCTCCCCAATATTCATTTGAAAGATGTTTTTCTTTCAACATGCTTTGAGCCATGTTCATGATGGTCTGATTCTTCCTTTTAGCCACTCCATTCTGCTGTGGAATATATCGAGCAGTAAACTACCTTTTAATTCCATGAAAATCACAAAATTCAATGAATTCATTCAATTTATACTCACCTCCTCTATCAGACCTGAGGATCTTAATGGTTCAACCACTCTCATTCTCAACCATAGACTTAAACCTCTTGAAAACTTCAAAGGCTTTAGATTTATGTTTCAACAAATACAACCAAGTCTTCCTACTAAAATCATCAATGAAAGTCATGAAATAAACACAACCATTCAAATAAGGTGTTTGCATAGGTCCACATAAATCTGTGTGGACAATTTCCAAAGGAGCTTTTGCTTTGTAGGAAACACCTAAAACAAATTTCTCTCTATTATGTTTTCCAAGTATGCAACTCTCACAAGAGCTTGCAGGTTGTTGAATACAAGGTAACCCTTTCACCATCTGTTTCTTCTGTAATAGATCTAAGCCACCAAAATGTAAATGACCATATCTCAAATGCCATAGCCAAGATTCATCTAGACTTCTAGCTTTATAAGCATTAAAAGAACCACTCAAATTATTCCTCATAACAAGTGGAAACATTCTATTCTTGGTCATCTCTACTATTGCAATCAATTGTTTACTGGGTAATTTATCATAGATTGTACATACCTTTTTCTTGAAGAAAACTCTGTACTTTTTCTCCAACAACTGTCCAACACTGATAAGATTGCATTTTAAACGAGGCACAAAATAAACATCATCAATATTTTTTCTTTGATTATTCTTAGTGTACACTTGAACTACACCTTTACCATTAACTGTAACCTTACAGTCATTTCCCAATTTGACTTCAGACTGAATACTAGTATCAATGGAAGAAAATAAGTCTTTATTAGGAGTCATGTGGTTACGGCAACCACTATCCAAAAACCAAATATCATTTTCACATTCCCGAGTGACGTTACAGGTCAAAAACACAGGATTTTGATGAT
>JASDQU010738143.1:195990-206086 GCA_032191745.1 Picea mariana
TGGATTTATAACTAGCAAAACAACATTACAAAACTGGTTTGTATGAGCATTCACAAGTGGTTCGTTTGTAGGAGCATTCAAGTATACATTCATTTTAAATTTGGATTTATGATTAGCACAACAACATTACAAAAATGGTTTGTATGAGAATCCACTCAACTCAGACATGATGATGGTTTTTTTATAAGTATACATCCATTTTAAAAGTGATTTGTATGAGCATTTACAGATACATTTTATAAAAGTGATTTATAAGTATACATCTATTTTAAATTTATATTTATAACCAACACAATAGCATTATAAAAGTGCCGTATTATAAAAGTGGTTGATAAATATCAATAATTTGAAAATTCATAAGCATTATTAATTTAGAAATTAATATATAATAAGTAGATTTTTCGTTTTTTTTTTAATTTGTATTTATAACTAATGCAACAACGTTATAAAAGTGGTTGATAAACATCATTAATATAGAAATTGATAAGTATTATTAATTTAAAAATTAATATATAATAAGTAAATTTTTATTTTTTTTTCAAAATAAATCTATAGATATAATTACATAATTTGCTAGTATAAATACTTTTTACAGATTATGTCTATAGATTAAAATATAAATCTGTTTTTCAATGAAGCTAAAGTAGGATCTGATTCACTGCTTACCTGTGAATCTATTTGATGTCCACCATGTCCAGATGGCTCACCACGCTCATGATATCTTGGCATTCTAAATTGAGATGGGTTGAAATCTGGTGCTTGTCTTGTTGGACTTCTTGCTGCAGGCGTATGTACATGTGGAATCATCTATCCATCTCCTTCAGCCTACCCAGCTCCATCATCATCTTCACGGGGTAACACAGCTCCCTTTGAAATTGATTTGTCAATACTTCCATCCCTGGCTTCATCTTCTTTAAACTGAACATCTCTGTTGAATACATATTTTTGGGTGATGGGATTATAGAGTTTATATGGCCTAGACTCTTCATTGTGTCCAACAAAAATACATCTCTCGCTTCTATCATCCAACTTCCTCCCCATTTCTGCAGGTACATGTGCAAATGCAACACATCCAAAAATTATGAAATGAGAAACATTGCAAGACTTACGATCCCAGGCTTCCTGAGGTACACGATCCCTCACGGTCTTGGTCGGACTTCTATTCAAGATAAAAATAGAGCATAGAACTGCATCTCCCCAATATTCATTTGAAAGATGCTTTTCTTTCAACATGCTTCGATCCATGTTCATGATGGTCCAATTCTTCCTTTCAACCACTCCATTCTGCTGTGGAGTATATTGAGCAGTAAACTGCCTTTTAATTCCATGAAAATCACAAAATTCAATGAATTCATTCAATTTATACTCACCTCCTCTGTCAGACCTGAGGATCTTAATGGTTCGACCACTCTCATTCTCAACCATAGACTTAAACCTCTTGAAAACTTCAAAGGCTTTAGATTTATGTTTCAACAAATACAACCAAGTCTTCCTACTGAAATCATCAATGAAAGTCATGAAATAAACACAACCATTCAAAGAAGGTGTTTGCATAGGTCCACATAAATCTGTGTGGACAATTTCCAAAGGAGCTTTTGCTTTGTAGGAAACACCTAAAAGAAATTTCTCTCTGTTATGTTTTCCAAGTATGCAGCTCTCACAAGAGCTTGCAGGTTGTTGAATACAAGGTAACCCTTTCACCATCTATTTCTTCTGTAATAGATCTAAGCCACCAAAATGTAAATGACCATATCTCAAATGCCATAGCCAAGATTCATCTAGACTTCTAGCTTTATAAGCATTAAAAGAACTACTCAAATTATTCCTCATAACAAGTGGAAACATTCTATTCTTGGTCATCTCTACTATTGCAATCAATTGTTTACTGGGTAATTTATCATAGATTGTACATACCTTGTTCTTGAAGAAAACTCTATACTTTTTCTCCAACAACTATCCAACACTGATAAGATTGCATTTTAAACGAGGCACAAAATAAACATCATCAATATTTCTTCTTTGATTATTCTTATTGTACACTTGAACTACACCTTTACCATTAACTGTAACCTTACAGTCATTTCCCAATTTGACTTCAGACTGAATACTAGTATCAATGGAAGAAAATAAGTCTTTATTACAAGTCATGTGGTTACTGCAACCACTATCCAAAAACCAAATATCATTTTCACATTCCCGAGTGACGTTATAGGTCAAAAACACAGGATTTTGATGATCCTCAAACTCATTTGTGATATGTGCAGAGTGCTTTCCAGCATCTGCCTGTTTCTTCCAACATTTGTTAGCAAAATGCCCAAACTTGTTACAATAATAACATTGCACTTTAGTTTTATCATACCTCTGATTTTCTTGCTGCCAGGGTTTGTTGNTATGTGGACAATTTCCAAAGGAGCTTTTGCTTTGTAGGAAACACCTAAAACAAATTTCTCTCTGTTATGTTTTCCAATTATGCAGCTCTCACAAGAGCTTGCATGTTGTTGAATACAAGGTAACCCTTTCACCATCTGTTTCTTCTGTAATAGATCTAAGCCACCAAAATGTAAATGACCATATCTCAAATTCCATAGCCAAGATTCATCTAGACTTCTAGCTTTATAAGCATTAAAAGAACCACTCAAATTATTCCTCATAACAAGTGGAAACATTCTATTCTTGGTCATCTCTACTATTGTAATCAATTTTTTACTGGGTAATTTATCATAGATTGTACATACCTTGTTCTTGAAGAAAACTCTGTACTTTTTCTCCAACAACTATCCAACACTGATAAGATTGCATTTTAAACGAGGCACAAAATAAACATCATCAATATTAATTCTTTGATTATTCTTAGTGTACACTTGAATTACACCTTTACCATTAACTGTAACCTTACAGTCATTTCCCAATTTGACTTCAGACTGAATACTAGTATCAATGGAAGAAAATAAGTCTTTATTACGAGTCATGTGGTTACTGCAACCACTATCCAAAAACCAAATATCATTTTCACATTCCTGAGTGACGTTACAGGTCAAAAACACAGGATTTTGATGATCCTCAAACTCATTTGTGATATGTGCAGAGTGCTTTCCAGCATCTGCCTGTTTCTTCCAACATTTGTTAGCAAAATGCCCAAACTTGTTACAATAATAAGATTGCACTTTAGTTTTATCATACCTCTGATTTTCTTGCTGCCAGGGTTTGCTGTTGCTCCCTCTTAAATTAGAAGGATTCTGCTGGGGCTTCTGCTCAGACTCTGATTCAGCTCTGTTGTCCCTTGGGCCTGAAAATTGACCTCCTCTTCCACGAGTATGAAACCTTCCTCTGCTTTTGCCTTTGGTAACATGCAGTTGAGATTTGAAAGCATGCTCCAATGATCCTTCTGCATATCTAGATATTCTAGATTCATGAGCAACAAGAGAACCAGTTAACTCATCAATTTGCATTAAACTTAAATCTTTAAATTCCTCTATGGGAACAACAACAGGTTCAAACTTCTCAGCACTTTCTCTATAACTCTTTTATTCTCAATATCATCTCCAAACTGCTTGAGCTGGTTCACAATAGTCATTACTTGAGTCATGAAGGTATCAACACTTTGATTATCCTTCATCTTCAGATTTTCAAAATCCCTTCTCAAGTTCTACAACTTGACTATCTTCACCTTGGACACCCCTTGATAACAGGTTTCAAGAATGTCCCAAGCCATCTTTGAAGATGCATCACTATCAATCTTCATAAAAATAGATTCATTTAATCCTTGTTCGATTAATCCAAGAGCTTTATTATCCTTCTTCCTTTTTTCGTTCAGTAAAACACGGTCAGCATTAGACAGAGCCAATTCTGCTGCAGCATCAACTGGCTCGGGATAGCCATCAATAACATAATTCCACAAATCCTGAGAACGTAGAATCATCCTCATCCGAATGTCCCAGAAATCATATGACTTGTCGCTCAGAATAGGAACCTGAATCTGAGAGGAACTACTACCAGACGCAACCATTTATAAAAATTGACAGAAATTAAATAAACCTTTACGCAAAAAAATAGGAAAGTGAAATTGGGCACCAATAGGAATTGTCTACGCTAAAATGAGCAACTGACAGGATGCTCTACAGGATAGACTGGCATCTCTGATACCAAATGTGAAAAATGGAGGTCAATCGAGGTTCGGGATTTCACGGTTTACGAACACCCGACGCACAAACAAAACGAAATAAGAAATGCCAAATTGTGAAATGTGAATATGTTTTGGGCCCACAATTTCGGGGTTCGAGGTTTGCTAACACCCGATGCAAAAAACAAAATACACCCAGAATTGTCGAATCGCGAAATTGCGATAACACTGTGGGACCCTTCGAGTTTCGACGTTTGGGAATGCTCGATACATAAACAACACACAATGACAATCGTCGAATCACGAAATCCGATCAAGCTGTGGGGCCCAGGCAATATTGTTTCGGGGTTTGGAAGGGAACGACTCAATTGCACAAGCCTATAGACATTCCGAAAAAAAAAATTTGAATAGAGTTTACTAATTCAAAATTAAACGCAGAGATAATAACTATGAATACACCGTAACAAATTCAATTCAAAAATGTCTTCAAGATCATGTCAATTAAAATTCGTTTATGGTACTTATACAGAAACGTAAATTCAAAAATTGTCCCTTTGATCTTCTAAAAGACTTAATCAATGGCGGTGATGGTGTCTTGTGGCCTGCAAAGGTTATGGCGGCCACCGTTTAAGTTATGTAAAACAAAATTGTAATCGGTGGTTTAATCCTCGAGTCTTGAAGGGTCAAGACAACCACCGGTTCACCGTTTGCAAAGAGGCGGTGAAATGATTACTTCCTAACATGAGCCATGGCTACCCTGGGATTCGAAAGGTGTTGCTTCCCTTCATTTGTGGTTTGAATAATGTCTTAGATGAAGTGGTGCAACAATCTTCCTCAAGTGGTGCTTTAGTTGAAGATGCATAATCCCTTCTCTTGGAGGATTTGGAAATCGTCTTAGAACTCGGTAAGTTAAAATACCTCCATCCCAGTTTTTTTTCCACTTTATCTTCTATTGATTGTCTTAGGATTAGGGTTTTTGGGTTGGAAACCTCCATCAAACTGTCTTCGCCCGATCTTTGTTTAAATCTGCTCAATTCCCCACGTCCCGTAGATGCGATTGGGTGTCCCTTTCTTCCCGGTTGGGAGGGGTTACTTTTAGCAGTTAAACCTGCATGTAACAGTTTTGGCCATTCAGGGGTGACTATAGTCTCGAACGAGCTAGAATTGACAGGGTTTAAGGTTAACAACTCATAGAGAGGGAGGAAGGATGACTTACTAGTTCAAAGTTTAAGTTCTGCAAATCTGGAGTTTCAAACTTTGGGGCTGGATAGTAGGGTCCGCCTGAGTGATACCTCAATCCCCGTGGAAGTGACTTTTCCTCCTTCGGTGTTGATTAATGCTTCTAAAGGTTGTTTTGAGGGCCAGTTTATTCCTCACAACGGGTTGTCCTGTGTATTTTCGGGGGATTCGGGAGGGTCGAGTGATTTGGATAAGTCCTCAGTTTTTTTTCCCTTCCCTTACAAGTCAGATGCCTTGCTACCAGAATTTCCTTCTTTACTTTCGAGCCTTGAGACTCAGTCCTGTGAGGAGGTGGAGGGGAAGGATGTGAATACCCTTGAAGGTCTTCCACTCAACTCGCGAGAGGCTCTTTAATTTAGTAATCAAACCGATTTCTTCCAGTATCAAAGAGGTTCCTCCTGTTATTGATTAAAAGTTTACCCAGACAAATCTATTTGTTGTTAGCGAGATTGAAGAATCCTTAGCGGACTTCATTCCTTCCTATAAAGAAGTACTCAATCGTAATCCTCTCATGATCTATCCCGGGAGAGTATCTTTGCATTTAGCTAATGATAAGGTCCCTGCAGCTGAGGATTTGAAAAGGAATATTGTTAGTAGTTGGGAGGGATCTTCCACTGTTATGAAAGGGGAAGTTTTTGGAGGCTTGGAAAAAGACTTTTCACCTCTCAAAACTAGAAGTTCTAGAAAACTAGGGAAAGTAAAGGAATTGAATGATGGTACTCAAATAATGGTTGTAGAAGGTCCTTGGGCTCTTAGAGCACACGAATCCTTGGAAAGGGTTAAAAAATGATAATAGATTCCTTAAATATTAGAGGATTTGGGGGTGCTCAGAAGTTTCTAGCCCTCAAAAGGTTTCTAGGTCTAGTTAAACTGGATATATTACTGATTCAGGAAACAATGATCAATAATCTCAAAGCGAGAGACATTTTTGAAAAGTTATTTCTGTCTTGGCATTTTTGTGGGGTGGACTCCAAGGATTATCGGGAGGTTTAATATCTGCTTGGAAACTGAGAAAATTTGACTTCTCTGCTTTTCTTACTCCTACAGGAATTATTTTATATAGTTGGATAAAGGATTTAAAAAAAGCTTAAAATTGGTCAACTGCTATGGTCCATATGGCGACATATAGGATTTTGGGGAAATTATTAAGAGGGATGGATTACTCAAAGATCATAATATATTCCTAGGAGGTGACTTAAATTTTACCATTGCAAATAGAGAAGTGTGGGGCTCCCATGCTATGACTGATCATTTGCATTCTTACTTCAATCAATTGATTCAATATGTTGGTTTAGTGGATGTAGAACCAATAAAACTTCTCCCTACCTGGAAGAATGGTAGAAGTGATTGGGATTACATAGCTAAGAGATTGGACATGTTTCTGATTAATGAGGAGCTTGTCCTGTCAGGTCTTAGATACATATCTTGGGTAAGCAATACAAAAATTTCAGATCATATGCCATTGATCCTACAACTGGAGTGTGATAAAGAAAAGCATGTTTATCCCTTTAAATTCAATTCGGTTTGGCTGGAGGATCCAGACTTTTTAAATCTCGTGAAAACATCTTGGAATGGGTTAGTGGAGTTAGGATATTTATCTCCGATGGACTCTCTTGTAAAGAAACTCAAACTTCTTAAATCTTTGGTGATCAGCTGGAAAAGAAATAAGAAACGCTTGGCAAAGGAAGAACTGGTACATATAGAATATGTTTTAGATATTCTCTATTCGGACTCCCCCAAG
This sequence comes from Picea mariana, assembly GCA_032191745.1. Classification (NCBI taxonomy): domain Eukaryota; kingdom Viridiplantae; phylum Streptophyta; class Pinopsida; order Pinales; family Pinaceae; genus Picea; species Picea mariana. The sequence continues at coordinate 203,091 of JASDQU010738143.1, forward strand.
GGTTTTAAGAAGGAGGAGTAAAAACTACTAGTTTCAGAAAAAGAAAAAAGAGAACTGAGTCTTTTAAAACAGGAGGAAGAAACCTGAAGACAAAAAAGTAGGATAAATTGGCTGGCTTCCAGAGACAGAAATACAATTTTTTTTTATGCTTATGCAAATTCTAGAAAATAAGTAAATGTTATATGGGATATCACTAAGGAAGATGGATATCACTAAGGAGGATCGATCTGTGATCACTAGCCAACAAGGGACTCAAAAAGAATCCATTGGTTATTTTTAGAATTTATTTAAGGCTCGGGAAAACCTTACTATCACAAATCAACTGGCAGTTATCAAGGAATATCTTAGGATATTATCAAAGGAAGAAGGACTAAAAGTTGATGAACCAGTTACCCTTCTTGAAATACTATTAACTCTGAAAGATTTTACTGTTTCAAAAATTCCAGGTCTAGATGGATGGACTGTAGAATTCTTCCCGACCTTCTTTGATCTCTTGGGAAATGAACGTCTGGAGCCGGTTGAAGAGCCATGATAGAAAGGTAGGATTTCGATAGCTTTGAATGAAACTTTTCTAGCCCTTATTCCTAAAAGGGGTAAGCTAGATACTTTTGAGGGGTTTATACCTATTTCACTATGTAATTTGGCTTATAACATTATCACAAAAATCATTGCCTCCAAAATTAAAGATTCACTCTCAACAAGGATATCTAAGGAACAATTTGGCTTTCTAGAGGGGAGACAAATTTCTGACGCCATAGGAGTGGCACAAAAAGCCTTACATAGTATCAAGATAAAAAATTATAAAGCTCTCGTCCTTAAAATGGATATGATGAAGACTTATGATAGAGTGGATCAGGGTTTTTTAAGGTTAGTTTTATTACAGGTAGGGTTGAGCTTAAAGGCTACAAACTAGATTATGGGGTGCATTTATTCTACAAATCATGTTGTTTTGATTAATGGCATCCCGACCAATTTTTTTAACAACTCAAAAGGACTAAGGTAGGGGTGCCCATTATCTCCACTCCTCTTCTTACTTGATGTAGAAGGTTTGAGTAGATCCATTCTGAAGAAGGTTGAGGATAGGAAAATCGAAGGTGTTCTAGTGGAAAAAGGGATACTAAATTACTGATTTACTATTTGTAGATGATGTTTTATTATTTGGAAATGGAACTTTTGCAGAATGGTAAACTTTTAAGGAAGTACCATATCTCTTCTATCTAGAGTCAGGGATGTCATTCAGTCCACATAAATCATTATTTCTGGAAGCATGTTGAATATAAGAGGAGCTTACTGTTCTGAAAGTTGTTTTTCCTTTTGAATTTAAACCTCTAGAGACTAGTTTCAAGTACCTGAGATTCTTTCTTAAACCAAACTGCTATTCTTTGGTAGATTGGGGATGGTTGGAGAAAAAGTTTGAAGAAAGAATATCTTCTTGGAGTCATAGATGGATTACATTAGGGGGAAGCGTCACTCTAGTTAAGTTTGTTTTAGAAATCATTATGATTTATTGGCTTCTCTGGAGAAGATTCCAAAAGGAATCCTTAATAGAATTAGAAGAAAGATGTTTAGCTTCCTATGGTCCGAAAAACCAAAAAAAAAAAAGGAGTGCAGTTGATAAATAGGAAAACAATTGCTAAACCAAAGAAAACATGAGGATGGTGTATTAAAAACATTTTGTGTTTTGGAAAAGAACTGGAAGATAAAGTTTGTGGAGGTGCCTTATGGTTCCTAGGCTCTAACAGGAAGTGAATTTCAAAAAATACTTAAAAAAGAAAATTGTTATTGAGTGGCTCATACAGGGTAGAAAACATTAGGCTGGGATTTCAAATTGTTTGAGAGCCTTGACTTCATCCTTATCCATCTTATCGGATTGTCTTGTATGGAAACATGGAAATGGTTGGAACATCGGAATAGGAGAAGACCCATTGGTTGGGTCACATTTCTATTATAAACTCTCAAAGAATTTAATTAATGGTTTGTAGGTTCAGGGAATAAGTTTTCTTTCTCAAATAGGGACTTTTGACTTAGAGGGTCGTAGTATTGGAAGATGGAAGAAAGCAGAGTCACTTGGACTAGAGGGTGAACTAAAAGATGAATGGGATAATTATGTAAAAGGTTTAGAGGGGTCGTGATTTGAGCTAAATGCAGAAAAGGATACTTTAATTTGGTCATGGAATACCAAAGAAGGGAAAGTAAATTCCAAACAAGCATATGAGGTACAAATGTTGGAGGAGGCGGTGGGAGGTCACCAGTTTTGGTATAAAGATCTATGGATTTAGAAGATTCCTTTAAAAATTAAGTTGTTCTGTTGGTTAATCTTAGAACAAAAAAAACTTACTTGGGAAATTTTGAACAAAAGGATAATAATTGGTCCCATTAGATGTTCACTCTGTGGTGAAGCTAAGGAAACTACAAATCATCTCTTTATTGACTGCACTTTCACCAAAGATATTTGGCACAAATTTTAAAGGAACAAAATCTAAATATTATCTAGGAGGATGGTCAACTAATTGACTACGTTCAGTAGTGGATCAATAACTCAAAATTCTGGAAAGAATTGCCTTGTTACATTTGTTGGGAGATATGAAATCACATGAACTTGGTCATCTTTGAGGACCATCAAACTTCACAGATAAAGGCCTGTAATAGAATATTACAGGAATTGGGGGAAAACAAAAACAATTTTTTTGTTTAGCTTGATAGGATTACTCGAACTCCTCTACTAGACTCGAATCTGGTAGTAGGATTTTTTTACGGAGCCTCACAATTGGAGGGCACAAAATGTGGAGCAGGAGTTGTACTAAGGTGTCCATATCTGGGTACTTTTAGTCTAAAGATGAAATGTGGCACTGGAACAAATACCAAGGGTGAACTGTTAGATTTATGGTGTATCTTATATTTTGTTGTTGACAAAAAGGTAAAAAGAATTCAACTGGTAGGAGATTCAAAGATCATTATTGACTGGTTTCTACATTTAAATAATTTACAGGTGGTTT
>JASDQU010738144.1:8344-48779 GCA_032191745.1 Picea mariana
TTGATCACGCCTCTAGAGGTTGTATGTAGTTCTGAGTATAAATATGTATTTTCAATATTTTGTTATGGTCGATGGTTGAGCAAGGCTCCTGTATTGTAACATTTTGATGAAGCTTTGGTTATCTGGTTATGTAACTTGATTTGAGACCTCTTGTTTAATGAAAGTCATCTTTCTTCTTCATCTTATTTTCCTCTAATACTAAAGTGTCCATGATTGAAGGATTCAAGTGGATTTTTATAGCTGTATTATGATCGATGTTTGATTACAGTCGTGTTATAACATTCTTTAGTTTCCTGAAACTCTAAATCCAAAAGGATATTGTTTTCTGAGTTTTTCCTCCTTATGTTGCTTGAAGACCTAATGTCCATAGCAGACCTCTACATTCTCCTCACCAATTATTCCACCTATTCACCTTTACTACAATTCACTGATTGAAATTGATCAAGACCTCAACTGCTTATGCATGTTGGTCCAATTTTCTGAGTTAAAATGATATTATATTGAGTTTGTGCCCATTTGACCCCTTTAAATTCATTCATAAGTGAAATATAACATGATGGGTACTAGGCTTACATTCTATGTAATCAGAGGGTGAATCTCAGTGCTAACATTCTTGGCATCATTTTTGAGGAATGAATTGAAGACATTTTCTTGGGATTGAATGACAAAGCTTATTGATCTTGAAGGTGCATAAGATATCAGAACCATCAAAGATTGTAACTTGCACATGAAGACTCCACTATTTCAGTTGTGGCTTCCAGAGGAAGACACACGAGGTCTACCCCACAACTGCCTCTAGCAATGCCTGAAGTTGACCCAGAGAAAATTATCAGAAAGGGAAAGGCCCTTCGAGAAGGAACTTGAACTGCTATACCCGGTGACTCTAGTAATTTTCATAATCCTTCTTTAAAAACTCCAGTAGCTTCTTCTAATTCTCCTGTTATACCATCTGTTGGAGTTTCCATAAATTTAAATTTTGGGAGTCTTCCTGCTATTTTCTCCCTTCCTATTCTCAGTTTAGAAGGACAAAGCTTTGACACCCTTGTTTCCCCTAAAGTTGTACATTTGTTTAAACATAGGACCTTAGAATATTTTCCCACTCTAGGATTTACCACTCCTCCTCCTATTAGAGTTGATGCATTTACAAAAGGGGAAACCTCTATTCCCTTGATCCCTGTAGCCTCTTCTTCAAATCCTTAGTTGTCCCTCATTCCTCCTAGAAACATAGTCCTAGTATCACCTTTTTGAACTCCATCCCCTCATGGTTCTCCTCTAGTTCACATCCAAATGGCAAGTGCTAATCCCCCTAGGAAAAGAATGGACGCCATAATGGTTTCTAGATATGCCCCTCTTGTCTTTCCTCAGCCTCTGAATTCTCTCCCAAATGGTGTCTACCTTAAGAAGTTGCCTAAGTTCACAGGTGAGGGATACATAACTGCAGGAGCACCTCGCAGCCTTTTATAGTTATGCAGATCATTATGTCATTGTAGATGAAGATGTATGGATGATAATTTTTGTTCATAGCCTTGATGGAGAGGCTAAGAAATGGTTTAGGTCCTTGGATCCTAGATCTATTTATGGGATTGAAGCCCTAGATGATGAATTCTTAAGATATTGGGGGGATAAAAAATATTTCCTTTACTATATCACCGAGTTTGGATCACTTAAGAAAAAATAAGGGGAATGTGTTTCTGACTTTTCAAAGAGGTTTAATAAAATGCATAATAAGATTCCTGCTGAGATTAAATCTACAAAAACCTTTGCCAAAATCACATATGCTAATGCTTTCGATCCAGATTTCTGCCTCCTATTAAGAGAAATAAGAGTTACTTCCTTGGCTCATATGCAAGATGTGGCCTTGGAAGTGGAGTCCAATATATTACTTGGTGACTTGACCAAGTTGGTAAAGTCACTTTCTGCTGAGGTGGAAAGGTTGAAACTAGAAGGAAATCATAGCTATAGGAATCCTCCTAAGGTTGAAAATAGGGGTAACTTCAGAAGACCAAATAACACCCCTCAGATTATCCAAAGAGATCAAATAAAAAGGGATAGGGATGATCAGAGAATCCAGGCCCATCTCCAAAATAACCTTATTGTTGATGAATAAGGGGAGGAAGAAGAGGTTGATCCTAAAATCCATTGTCTTGTAAACACCTCCTCATTTCCCCATCTAACCCAATCTGAATATGAGGAGTCACTCATGGACAACCAATTAAATGAGCTGAGTAAGGGGGAAAATACCAATAACAATAAAAATAAATATAACCTCAAGTCTAAGAATAAAGAAGGAAAACATGGCATCCCTAATCAAACTACCAAAGAAGAAAATCTTGCTAAAGATGTAGTTGACAACAACAAAGAAAGGAGGGCACAAAACCCCTCACCAATGGTCAAAAGTCTTGTCCCATAAATGAGAGAAATTCTAAAGCCCCCCTCCTCTTTTAAATTTGAGCATGAAATCCAAAAAATTAGAATCCCTATACCCCTTTCAGAGCTGGTCAAGCATGAAGACTTCAAAAGGTGCCTCTCTAAACTGTTATAGTCTGAGCCTTCATCTCATGCCACTGATTCAGTAAATATCCAAGATGAAAAGCCTGTTGTCATACCGGGACCCTTGGTGGAAGATAGAGATGATTCATCCCCTCCCTTCTATACATCACTGAACATACATGATAAGGTGTTTCATAACTATTTGATGGACTCATGGGAATCTCATAATCTCATGCCCAAAACTATCATGGATGAACTTGGATTAGAAGTCGCAAAGAATTACCATGAATTATATTCTTTTGACTCTAGGAAAGTGAAGTGTCTTGGGGTCATAAAAGATATGGTTGTGACCTTGTTTCAGTTGCCCATAAAAAGTGTGGTCATGGATATCATGATGGATGATGTTCCCCCCAAGTGTGGCATGCTCTTGTCAATATCTTGGATAAAAAGACTTGGGAGAACCTTGCAGATGGACCTCACATATGATACCATTCTTGTGTTTGTGGGGGAACATAGAAGACTTTACAAGGAAGCTCAGTTGGCCTACATTATTAGTGATGAAGAAAACCCCACCAACCATCCTATTTTTCCACTTGATACTGATTTTGGATCTAGTATATTGCAGCTTACTAATGCTCCTGAACCTCCTCTTGAAATCAGAAAGCAGTCCATTACTTTTTGTAAAGATTCTCCTCCAATCACCTCCGTTTGGAATATTTTATTTGATGGAGCCTCTTCTAGGGAGGGTTTTGGTGCTGGAGTGGTCTTTGTTTCACCTACTAAAGAGACTATATCTTTGTCCTACAAGTTAGAATTTGAAACTACCAATAATGTGGCAAAGTATGAAGCTCTTGTTTTGGGTTTGAGGGCTGCAAAATACATGGGAATTGAAAAGATATCAGTGTTTGGGGATGTTGAGTTAATTATCCATAAGATCAAAAATATTTATCAAGCTAAGCACCCTAGGCTAAGGACTTATAGAAATGAAGTGTGGGACCTAGTTGACATTTTTTTCTTAGCTTTCAACATTTCATTTATTCCAAGAGAAGAGAATACCTTGGCTGATTCTTTGGTTGTTTTAGCAAGTAATTTCAGAGTCCCTCTGCCACCTAAACTCAAATATGATGTAGAAGTGAAATATAGATCCTCTATACCTGACAATGTCAAGCATTGGAAAGTATTTGAGGATGATCATGAGATCAAGAGATTCCTTGGGACTGTTGATGATTTTTATGCATTACATATTGACCAAGATCATGATTCTGAAAGTGATCCTCATGCTGATGTTTTTCTAAAAAAAATTGTTAATCATCATATTGTTCAGTTGTCTAACAATCCTATCCCAAAGGCACTAGTTCCTTTGGAAATAATATTCAACAGGAACGATGTGGCATTGAAGGGTAAAAGTTCAACTGATGATGTTGATGTAGCTGAGTGCAATATTGATATAGAGAAGGATCCAAAATTTGTCAAGTTGTCAAGAAGCTTGTCAAAGGAACAAAAGGTTGAATATGCTAAGCTGTTAAAATATTTTGCTGATGTGTTTTCCTAGACATATGAGGATCTCAGCACATACGACACAAGAATCATTGAGCACAAAATTCCCCTGAAAGAAGAGGACAAACCTTTCAGGCAGAAACTCGGACAGATAAACCCCATGTTGTTTCCTATTATGGAAATGGAAGTAAAGAAGTTGTTGGATGCCTAGATCATTATCGCCTTGAGATATTATGAATTGGTAGCCAACCTCATCCCAATGAGGAATAAGAATGGAGAAATTAAACTTTTTTTCAATTTCCGGAATTTGAACAGAATCTCTAAGAAGGATAATTACCCTTTGCCAAAGATGGAGAACATATTGCAGAAGGTGATAGGTGCATTTAGGATATCCATGATTGATGGATTTTCTGGCTACAATCATATCTTTTTCTTTCATGAGGACAGAGAAAAGACAACCTTCACTACTCCTTTGGGTACATTTATGTATGCTAAGATTCCCTTCGGATTGATGAACGCAAGGGTGACCTTTCAATGAGCCATGGACATAGCCTTTATTGGAGAATAGGAAAAGTTTGAAGTCATCTATATGGATGACATAACAATCTTCTCAAAATCTTATAAATAACATTGTTATCATCTGAGAAGGGTTTTCTTGAAATGCAAAAGGTTTGGTCCCTCCTTAAATCCCAATAAATATTTATTTTCCATGCAAGAGGGAAAATTGTTGGGGCACATAGTATCAGCTGAGGGGATCACGATTAATTCAAGAAGGGCAGAAGTTATCCAAACCTTGTCACTCCCTAGATCCAAGAAAGAAGTTCATTTTTTCTCAGGGAAGATTAATTTCTTAAGAAGGTTTGTTTCTAATTTTTTTGAATTAGTAAAGCATATTACAGTCATGTTGAGGAAAGGAAATGAAATCAAATGGACTGTTGAACCTCATAATTCTTTCGATCAAATAAAGAAGGCCTTGAATGAAGCACTTGTGCTCATCATTCTTAAGTACTTCAAAAGTTTTCTGATTTTTTCCTTCACTTCATTTGACACAGTAGCAACTGTTTTATTGCAGAAGAATGTTGAAGGGTTAGAGCAGCCCATTGCCTTTTTCAGTAGGGTATTGAGAGATGTTGAAATAAAATATGACATCATGGAGAAACAGGCATATGATTTGGTTAAAGACCTCAAGGATTTCTAGGTCTATGTTCTACATTCAAGAGTCATTGCATATGTCCCTTCAGCTTCTGTGAAGGAGATTCTAATTTAACCTGACATAGACAAAAGAAGGAGCAAGTGGATTGCCAAAATCCTTGAATTTGATCTTGAAATAAAGATCACCAAGTTGGTTAAAGGCCAAGTTTTAGCTAGGTTGTTGGATGAATCTAATTGAAAATATTTGGGGGTTAATTTCATCAACACTTGCTCAGAAAATCAGCAAGTTGAGTTGTCTAATAAATGTTCTCAAATTAGCCCTCCATTGGCAGAATGTGCTTGGTACAAGGACATTATATTTTTTCTACAAAGATTGCAATCTACTAATGGTATGGACAAGAACAAGGTAAGGGATTTAAATCTTAAATCAATTAGATAGTGTCTTATTGGTCAAGTGTTGTATTGGAAACACCCTCTAGGAGTGTTGTTGAGATGTTTAGACCCATAGGAGGCCCAGAAGATTATGTTTGATTTTCATGATAGTTTATGTGGGGGGCATCACTTCTGGATAACCATAGCCTATAACATTCTCAGGGTTGGGTATTTCTGGCCTATTTTATTCACCGATGTTTGTGCAAATATCAGGGCTTATTTTAAGTGTCAAAAATTCTCTGGAAAGCAACAACTCAAGTCTTTTTCATTGAAGTCTTTGGTAGCTTCAGGACCCTTTCACCAGTGGGGCCTAGATTTTATTGGGGAAATTCATCCTTCTTCAAGTGGTCAACACAGGTGGATCTTGACGGCCACCAATTATTTTACCAATTGGATAGAAGACATCCCCATAAAGAGTGCTTCCCATAAGGTAATCATCGGTTTTCTTGAGGATATTATGGAAAGATTTGGTTGTACAAACAGGATCATCACTGATAATGCTGCATATTTCAAAGTTGAACCATTGATCTGGTTCTGTGAGAAATTTGGAATCACATTGATTCACTCTACTTCTTACTACCCCCAAGGGAATGGACTAGCATAGTCCTATAACAAAAGCATTATAAAGATCATCAAAATATTGTTAGAGGAGAATAACAAAGCATGGGATTCAAAGCTCAAATTTGATTTTTGGGCTGATAGAGTGACATCAAAGAGGTCTCTTGGTGTCTCTCCTTTTCAGCTTGTGTATGGAGTTGAGGCCATCTTTCCCTCTCATCTTGCCTTGCCTATGGAAAAATTCTTCCAAGACTACCAAGGAGAACCTAATGATATGATCATAAGAACACATCAGTTGGAAGAAGTGTAGTAGACTAGAGATCAGCTACTTGGCAAAGCACATGAGCAACAACAAAAGATCAAGAAGGCTTTTGACAATAAGGTAAGAAAAGAGGATTTCTAGATGGGATTTCTAGTATTCAAATGGGATGTACCCAAGTAGGACAAAGGAAAGCATGGTAAATTCGAAGCCTTGTGGATTGGTCCATTAAAAATCTCTGTAGTATTTTCAAATAATACTTACAAGTTGTAGAATATGGAGGATGCTGAAGTTTTTGGTGGTCGTGTAAATGGGCATTTTATGATTTTTGTTTTTGCTTGAGCCATGAGTGGCTTTTTCATGCCATTGTAAATATATTTCTTCTTTTTGCTTTAATAGTTGACCCCATAACCCTAAGATTAGGCACTGAAACTACATAATTCCTTAGAGCCTCGTAGAGAGGTCTCTATCCCCCATGGATCCTAATGTTAGCACATATTTTTGATAGAAGGGTGTTTTCCCTTAGGAAATAACCCCTTGGTGAAAAAATGCAGGAAAGTGGTTCTTGCGCAACCCACTTTATGAATTTTATCCTAAGTTTGGGTGTTTTGATGTTTGGGCACGTTTTGCTAAGGAGCGCATTCAAATATGCAACTTAGCAGTGCATTCTCAGATATACAGATGGCAACCAATATCAGACCCCCCCCCCAACCTTCTGCCTTTAACACAGGGGGGTCCAAGTTGGTAGATTTCTCGCACGGGCCCCCAACTAACGTGTCTCCTCTGCAGCAACTCGAACCCCACCCCGTGCGCACTTTACTGCTTACCACCTACACCCCCCTCCGAGTAAACCACCAAACTTCCTCCACTTACCACCCATGCTCCCGCTAACACCTATCCTCCACTCACTCGACCGCATGCCTATCCCTTCCCTATTGTCTTTTCTTCCCCTCTCACCTCCCGACATTTGTCTTCCACTTGTGCTCCATGTCATCTCCACCACCATTTTTTTTTTCCTCCCTATCACCCCCACTACCTGTCACCCCACTCTGCCACCTCATATTCTCTCCTTGCCACATCTCCCTCATGCCTTTCCACCTCAGCTTCCCGCATACTGGTGCTCACACATTCTCAGTCACCACTAGTCACAACCTTCCACATGGACACCATTCACTCGTTGTAGCTTGCGCATTTCTGCCAAGCTCCTCTCCAACTCATCATCATCAGCATCCATGTCCGCCTTCTAGTTTTCCCTGCAAAAGTCTAGAAAAGATATCGGTGCTGATTTGAATTAGGCATGTCCTAATCCCAATTTTGGTAGTTAATGAAAGTGAGGGATGTGGTTGAAACCTCTTCTCACCACATAAATGGAAATCCAAAAAGGTCTAGCCATGGAAGCAAGATATCATCCTAGACTGACATGAGATTGCGTTTGACAAAGAAATGCATGCACAGTCTGACTGTTACACATCAAAATTACTCATTTCAATGATGACCTATGTCATCATTACAAGTGTCGCAAGTGTAGCATTTAGGCATAAGTGTCGCAAGTGTCGCAAACATCATACTGCCATCTCGCTTATGTCATGTCTCTAATGACATCACAAGGATACTTGAGACACCCTCAAATACTGTTTTAAGAAGGAAAAATAATTTGATGAAGAGTATAAATATTTATCCATGGAAAGAACCACTCAAAATTCATTTTTGAAGGCCAGTGCTCCCTACCCTTCTTTGGGGGAGAATTCCAGCACTCTGTGAACCCTTCTGGGGGAGCGTTGGGCCTTTTTAAAGAAATTTTGGCTAGCACTCCCCTACATAGTGTTAGGGAGTTCTAGCGCTCCCTACCCTTCTTTTGGGGAGCATTGCAACACTCTGTGTCCCATTTTGAGGGAGCGCTAGGTTGTTTGAGGGAATCTTTGACTGTTGAGGAAAATCAAGGAAAAATCCCCCACATCTCTAGAGTTAGTTGGATTCTAATATGAGGTCAAGGTTGGATCTTAGGGAGGATCCACAACTGATGGAGAAAGACCCTCAATCTATCCCAAGAATCTCTAAGGTGGCTGGGCCTCTCCAAGGGTATATAAGGAGGCCTTATCATGGTGAAATAGATAGATTTTTAGAGGCATCAAACTTATGATCTCATAAAGGAGATAATCAATAAAGCATAGTCATTCTGCTGGTGGATTATTTGAGCAAGGAGCTAGACAAGGAGAGATGGAAGAGGTTGTTGCAACTTCATCAAAGGTCTGTAAGTATTTCTATATATTTCTCATTAATACATGTGCTTAGCTTGTTTCTTTCAAGGTTGTGTATGTCTACATGAACTTGTCTTTGATAGATAGATCTAGCTTTGGATTAATCATGGTAGAATAGGAAGTTGTTTTGTCTTTTCTGTTATTGGATTGCAGGACTTGTTGAAGAGCTTGGAGATCAAGGCTCAACTTGGACTGGGCAAGGACAAACATTGACAAAAAGGTACATTCTTCTTCCTTTTATCTATTTGATTGACTTAGATAGGTTTAAAAGGATGTTAGTGACCAAAGTTATCACCTTTCTGTCTTGATCTTAGAGATTTAGGGTTCAAGAGGAAATCCACTTGTCCTCAGGGGGATTTTCCTGTAACGGAAATAGGTGACTCCACTGGGGACCAGAGATTTCAGTTTTCGTTCCCTTCCTTGGTATTGTTTTTGGCCTTTTATCACCTTTATATATTATGCATGATATGTCTTTGATTCTTATATGTGTTGTTTTCTCTTGGATTCATCTTATACACACTGAATTTCTGGATTTTTTGAGTTTTTTTATTTCTGGGCAATTTTTTGAGTTCTGAGAGACCAATGCTCCCTTGCCTCTACCACTAGAGTGATGGAACTCCCTTGCAAGCTTCCACAGAGCGTTGTAATGCTCTATTACCCTTGACACCAGAGAGATGGTCTTTTTTCTGTAAAAACCTTATGGGGAGTTGATCTTTGAGTCCATTTTTGTTGATTTCACCTGCTCAAGATTACTACCATCTTAGTGTGTCCTTGTTTAGCCTCCAACTATTTGATTTCTAAGGATTTATGATGTTTTGTTTGGATTTTTTACATCTATTTTTCTTGATTTAAGTCACTCTTCTTCCCTGATATTTGGATTCGATCTACTGCTTTCTCACTTATCTGAATGAACGAAAGTTGTTGTAAGGAAATTCAGATATCTATGCACCATTCCATTTGATATTTGAGGTCTTTTATCCAAGCATTTCCTCATGTTTGAATTTGGTTTTCATTTTGTTTCTTGTTTGATCACAACAAGGGTGTGCTTTTTTTTATGTGAAGTTTTCTTCCGATTGCTTAAATCTCACAGATATTGAAGTCTGATTAACATAGGAAGCTTTACATCATGTTGATTATCAGTCACATATAAACAAAAGGATATTTTTTTCATGTTTGGTTTTTGGATATTGGGACCAATTTCTGAACATTTTAGCATTGTATTGGATTCTTGATTGAGAAAAATTGCATGAGGAAATTGTATCTTAGTGTTTGAAAGTTAAAGGAAAATGTGTTCTCCTTCCCTTAAATAGACATTCATTGAAATAAAATACCGCTTATCATTTATTATGCATGTTTTTGGGAATTGAGTCATAATATCATTAGTTTTCACTCTCATACTCCTCTGAGTAAACAACAACCTTAAAATCAAGTGCTAAACTAAAATTTATTAGACATTGTTTCTGTTAGAAAACCTACATTAGCTTAAGCTATAGGGATTTGGAATAGGTTGAAGGGATAACTTTCCAAAGATGACAAACAAACTTAACATCTTGCGATGGGGAGAGAAAATCAAATTTTTCATTTAAGCTTATTGGGATCCCCCTCTCACATAGGAATTACGCACAAGGTCACATTCGGGAGAGTTACGGAGATCATCCATCAGTGGTTCAATCGTTCATAGTAGTCAGATCATATATTGGGGGTTCTTCTTGAGGTTCAACTATCTTTATTTGGTCTCAGTTCTTCATGAACTCTGAATCCATTCAGAGTCCTCTAGAGTTCTACCGGTCCACTTGTCCTCAGTTCTCTTGAAGGATTTTAGAATTGCTATCCCACCCATACATTCAGACTAGACTATCAACTGTACCCACCCAAGGGATGACTCTGATTTGGTGACTTAGTATCCATAATCTTCAGGGTCTTACACAAGGTGATGGTGAAGGGAAGTCTCACTGTACCTGGAACAGACGTTGGTCAAACTCACTCAGGCTCCTTGGAGGGTAAATCAACAATTACTTCATGGAAGTTTGCGCCAAGGCATAATTCCATTAAGAAGGTCACCAATATAACTGATCCACCCACTCTATCCCCTCCCCTTCCTATATTGATCTCGTGACATTGGATTTCATCACCAACTAGTGGTTTCATTGTGGGAAGGTTTGTTTGATTGTTTGCTTCTTAGATTCATAGCGTGTGTTGTTTGTTTTAGTTAGTGGACCTTAGGTCGAGTTAGTGCTAATGGCATAAACTCTTGGGAGTACCAATGGAGCAAACCATTGTCCTAGGGAACCTTTCACCTTTCCCTCTTTTGGAAACATTGGTCCTTTGTACATTTCCACATTGATTCTTCCAGGACTCACCATCAGATTACCGGTTTGATTGTTCCCCACTCTGATGGCCTTGAATCCTCCCAGTGTTTCAAATCCACTTAATACTTTAGATGTAAGTACACCACCCACACATCAACCTCATGTCAACTTTTCGCCTTCTTCACCCATTAAGTCTCCTTCCCTTTCTCCTTCTTCACCTAGTGAAAGCTCTAAAGCAAGTAGCCAGGTTGATAAGAAGAACAATAAATATAAAGAGAAGAAAAAGAAGAACCCAGAAAGGACCAATCCTCCAACCATATCAGATGTTGTATCCAAGAAACCAACTATTATCAATCGTACTGGGAGTGTTGACGAGGTTGAAAATATTAAAACGAAGAATCTGAAACCCAAATTCTCTTGCAGTATTTGTAAGGGTGACCACTTTTTGAGGGATTTACCTGGTCTTACCAAGGTCTTATAAATATGGTCTTCCACATCATCAACCCCTGCTGGACATGTTGGTGACACCTCATCGACTAGTGACGTTAAGGTTGGTAAGAAGAAGACAACTGTCAATTTCCTTGTATGTTATGTGAAGGTGATCATTATTCTCACCTTTGTCCTCGTATGGACAAGGATTATTCTCTTTTGGAAAATCTTCAACTTCCAACTGGTTATCGTAAGATTTCCCCCAACCCATCATTAGTTGATGGAATGGTCAATCCAGTTCCATCCCTGGTTAGTCTGGTTGATTAGGTGGTCAATCTAGTTTCATCCTCAGTTAAACCATTAACCAAAGTAGATGATCCAGTTCCGTCATCGATCAGCCCCACTTTTCATCTGAAAAGTGAAACCCAAGTGACTGATCCAGTCCCGTCAATCGTCAATCCCACCCTTCATCTAAAGAGTGATAATGTGGCCAATCCCTCTCCTCCTCTAACGAGTTCCAAAGTGGTTTCTCCAGTCCCTTCATCATTCAGTCTGGTTGATCCTGTTGTCAATCTGGTCACGTCCTTAGTTGAACCAGCTGACAAAGTGGTTGATCTGATCCCATATTCGGTCGATCCCTCTCTGCCATTGGAGAGTGCAACCCAAGTGGTCGATCTATTTCCACCTATCGAACCCATTCTCTCCTTGGATAATGAAACCCAAGTGGTCAATTTGATGTCGTTATCAATCAATCCTACTCTCCCACTCGAGAGTAAACCCAATTATCCCCACATTTTTCTCATTGATACAAAATCTACCGTGTTGGGGGGCATTCCTCCTCCTCCCATGAAACCCCCTCCAAGTAATGAGGCCATCCTTTTTTATTGGGGTGTGTTAACTGGACCTCGTCTTCCCTCTCACATTCCTTTCAAGATTATAGTATAGGTTTATGGTCGAGATGTTCCTCATGCACTAATAGATGAAGGTTCATCCATTAGTATTTTGTCCTCTATTACCTGGAAAGATTTGGGTTATCCTCAGTTGTGTCGGTTACCTAGATTCTGTTCTCTTTTAACAGAAGAACCAGTCACCCTTTAGGATTCCTTCCTTAGTTTCCTGTAAATTTGGGAGGGAAAACTGTCTTTATTGATGTTATGGTAGTTCAGGACCCCTTGGATTTCGATTTATTCCTTCGGCAAGATTATGTCTATGCCATGAAAGCTATTGTGTCCACTCCTTTTCATGTGATATATTTCCCACATGATGGAAGAATGGTGACTATTAATCATCTTTTCATTTATTGGCCCTGACATGACCATCAACCCAATGACCTCCCTACACGGTTCTAATATGTAGTCGGTATCACCCCTGCTCCAAGTCAATTATGTGGCATTGTCTCCCATGACTTCAACTTCCGATGACTTAGATTCAGTAGTTGACATGGTGATCTCTTCAGTATGGATATTGGAGCCTGATCTCCTTACCCCTAATGAGACCCTCGACATGTGTTCCTTTTGGAACATTCTTCTTCCATCCAGTGAATATCTCTTGGAAGCCATGACCAATTTTTGTCCCTTAACATGGTGTCCTTCCAGAGCATTATCATCTTGGAAGCCATGATCAAGAAGAGTCCATGAGCATAGTTTCTCTTCTCTATGGCAAGCTCATTAAAAATGAAATAGAGGTCACAAGCATATGTTTTCTTCTCTATGGAAAGATTGTTAAAAAAATGAAACAGAAGATACGAGCAGAGTTTCTCTTTTTTGTGGAAATCTCGTTAAAAACCGAAACAAAGATCTTGAGTACAGTTTTACTCTCTATAACAAACTCGTTAAAAAATGAAATAGAAATATAGGGAATGAACTCGGACCCTTGAGCATAGTTCTTTTTCTGTGACAATATCGTTAAAAAATTAAATAGTCACCTCTCCCGTCGATTCGAGTTTTTCATTAGGTCTCATTTTTTAACCTTCATCTCATCCACCCTTATCATTTTTCTCCATCTAGTACAGAAATTGGTGACAACCTCAAAGTCGATGAATGAATTGAAGCTTGGGGGGCCATGTCTCCACCTTTTGATTATCTTTCTAGAGTTATGTCACTATATTTTTAAACTGGGGGCAAAGTACCAACCATCCATGGGTATCATAACCTTTGGAAATTACGTTGGGAATTTGCAAGCATAGTTTAATTTTGTTCCAATCTTGTTTCAAAATGAAACCAATACTGAGCTTAGTCTTTGTTCTTTCTTGTGCTCGTAAAAAACATGAGAATGCAACCGAGTAAAATTTTATCTCTTTTTCAGACTAGCATGGATACACAAAAAAGGAACCCCCTAGAGTCATCTTTAAGATCTTTTCAGACTCTCTAAACATGAAAATATTTTCGAGTGATCTTTCTTCCTTTACCACTCATTAAAAGGTTTGAAAGGGTGTCTTTCGAGTGATAATTTATCTCTTTTTCAGCCTCGTGAGACTACCATTAGGAAAAAGGACAACCCTGGAGTTGTCTTTAAGTTCTTTTTAGACTCTCTAAAAATGAAAAATCACTGATTTTACCTTCTCTGGACTCGTTAAAAAATCATACATTGAAGGTCCCATATGGGACCGAACCCTTGCTTCTTCCAGTTTTTTAAACAAAGGAAGAGGGACTTACCGAAGGTGAGTTATATCGAGCATGTGTTACCCTCCTCGAGCTGGTTAAATTAAAAAGAGGTACTCGTCTATATGGATGGGGGGAAAAATTGAAGGAAGCAAGCCAAGCAGTTTTTGGGAACATTACAAGTCACTCTTACAGTCGCCCTTGAACACGACACTTTGTATTTGCATACATTTTAATCCGTTGAACCTCTGTACTGAACCAATCCTCTGAGTTTCTTTACTCCTTTGGGTCACCCGATGAAATTCACAGTATCCATTGCATAATCACGTTTTGATCCATGTCATGTTTCTGTTGTTGTGCCTCAGTGCTTAAGGGTAATATCTTCCTCGAGAGTCAAGCATCACAAATATCTTGTTTCAATACCCATGTCAGTCCATGTTCATTTGAACCACCAATTTACATCTCTGTGTCAGTTTTGTGTCATTGATGGGGGATACATCAAGGCCATCCTTCGAAGATTTTGTTCCTATCGAATTCAACACATTATCCAGGAACTATAATTAGAAACCAGTTATTACCTTGGGACCTGCATGCCTCAATGGCAGGCCTCCTCACTTCCAACAATGGGTTTACATCATTGACCTCTTATCGGATGATTCCATGGATGTTCAACTTTAGATCATTTATTCACATTCGCTGGAATGTACTAGGGTACCTTGGGAATCATTACCATCAATGGTGATTTCCCTCATGCTTGTTAATAGTTTACCTCATTAACCGATAATCAAGTGGTTTCTGCCATGTTCGACATCGGGAAATCTATTCACCTAGTTAGACTCGTACTGCATAGGGATTGGTAAGAAGACCTTGGGTTGAGTAATCACTCTGATATGTACTTTACCCAGGTTGCGACGAAGTTTCTCTTTAATATTGACACATATACTATCACATAGATCCACTTTGTATTGGTCTGTGGCTATGTCTTGTCATCTCATAGATCCATTGTGTATTTTTTGTGGCTACGATCAGTTCATGTCATGGAAGTATATATCCATATTGTATCTTTGGTGGCTATACGTTTTTGATAATATAATTATGGATCTGTATTGTATCTTATGGTGGCCATACCTTGCAAGTATTTATCACCCAAGCATAAGTATGCATGCCTTGGGTTTTAAACATATCATAATATTTGTTTTATGGTTTTGTGCAGCTTCTACCAGGTTCTCCAAGTCCATACCCTTGCTCGAAAAAGTCTACAAAGTACTTCAGTCATCACGTCTTCTAACTTCACACTTTTGGGGGCAATCTGCTACACATAAAAATTACTCATTTCAATGATGACCTATTGTTTTCATTACAAGTGTCGCAAGTGTTGCATTTATCCATAAGTGTCGAAAGTGTCGCAAACATCATACTGCCATCTCGCTTATTTCATGTCTCTAATGACATCACAAGGACACTTGAGATACCCTCAAAGACTAGTTTAAGAATGAGAAATCATCTAATGAAGAGTACAAAGCTTTTGCCATGGAAAGAACCACTCAAAAGTCATTTTTGAAGGCCAGCGCTCCGTACCCACTGTCAAGGAGTGCTAACGCTCCCTAACCTTCTTTGGGGGAGCATTCCAGCACTCTGTGCACCCTTCTGGGGGAGCGTTGTGCTTTTTTAAGGAAATTTTGGGCAACGCTCCCCTACACACTATTAGGGAGTGCCAGTGCTCCCTACCCTTCTTTGTGGGAGAATTACAACACTCCGTGTCCCATTCTGAGAGAGCGTTGGGTTGTTTGAGGGAATCTTTGACTGTTGAGGAAAATCAAGGAAAAATCTCTCTCATATCTGGAGTTAGCTGGATTTGAATCTAAGGTCAAGGATGGATCTTAGGGAGGATCCACTACTGATGGAGAAATATCCTCAACCTATCCCAAGAATTTGTAAGGTGGTTGGGCCTCTCCAAGATTATATAAGGAGGTCTTCTCATGGTGAAAAACACATGGAGTTTTAGAGGCATCAAACTTATGATCTCATAAGGGAGATAATCAGTAAAGCATAGTCATTTTCCTGGTGGATTATTTGAGCAAGGGGCTAGACAAGGAGAGCTGGAAGAGGCTTCTACAACTTCATCAAAGGTTTGTAAGTATTGTTATCTAGTACTCATTAATAAATGTTCTTGGCCTGTTTCTTTAAATGTTTTGTATGTCTACATGAACTTGTCTTTGATAGATCGATCTAGTTTTGGATTAATCATGGTATAATAGGAAGTTGTTTTGTCTTTGTTGTTATTGGATTGCAGGATGTTGAAGAGCTTGGAGATCAAGGCTCAACTGGGACTGGGCAAGGCAAAAAATCGACAAAAAGGTACATTCTTCTCTGTTTTCTCTATTTGATTGACTAAGATAGGTTTAAAAGGATGTCAGTGACCAAAGTTAGCACCTTTTTTTCTTGATCTTAGAGATTTAGGGTTTAAGAGTAAATCCACTTGTTCGCAGGGGGGTTTTCCTATAACACTAATAGAGGAGACACTGACCGACTAATCAGAAGCTCACGTCTGACAGATGATTGCATGCATAGTCTACATAGATGGTTCAGACGTAAAGCCGTGAAAGATTTGTTGGACATATTTTCATTGAGGTAAAAAATCAATGTGATGATCTCTTGTTAATGATGAATTACCACATATGATATTGTCATTGATTTCAATAGTATACCAGTTAGCAGAAGATGTCAAATAGTATGCAGAGATCATAAGTGTAAGATTAGGAGGAGGAGAGAATAGGAGGAGTGAAGAGTATGAAAATCAAAAGCTTAGAAGGGAAAACATAGTACGTGATTATTGTTGATCACGATAGGATCAACAATGTTCCTATGATAGTGAATAGGAGGAGCAAACATCATGAATATCAAAAGCTCAGAAGGGAAAATGTAGTACACTGAAGCAATTTGTGATTATTGTTGATCATGATAGGATCAAAAATGTTCCTATTATAAAATCTCAGCAGGGTCAACAAATGTAGATATTAAATCTCAGAAGGAAGAAGCGCTTTGCAAAAGTATCGTCAGGATTGTTGGAAATATTCAGAGGTTGACCATTGCATAGGAAAAGGTGAGAAGTCTCAACAGTCATCTGATCAAGAAAATTGATGGTGTTGATCATCTCATATAATGAATGATGATCATATGAGTGATCGTGGGATTGGACCATTGGAGGATCGTGTCCGTCGGATGAGCAATCGCCAGATCAACAGGAGGGACAAATTGCAGAGTTTGGGTGTTGAGTTAAATCACTCGGAAGTTGTGGTTCTGAAATCATTACTGGCACAGGGGTAGACCCAAGGTTCAACTCTACAACAACGCACCAACAAAAACCTAACTACCAAACCTTTCGGCAACACTTGTGAAGCAGATGAAGTCTCACCCGAGGTAGAGGCAAGGGTGGTTGCAGGACTCAAGTGTATGCAACCTTAGATGGGACACATATCTATGATTATAACACTTTAATAAAGCACTTAGCACCTTTGGGTCCTTAATATACAATCGTTATCTACTTCACTGATAAAATAGAGCCTCGCAGTATTCACATTATCCTACTGTATTCAATCACTTAGCATAGGTAAATAGATCAAATTAAGCATTAAGCACAACCATGTAGATCAGATCTAGCATTCCCACATATAATAAGAACAAAGCAAGTATATCTATCCAAATACGTCAAAGTACTTAGCAAAAGAATACATAAACTCATTAAGACAAACACAAAGCATCATAACACAGGATTTACATGGTTCACCCGTCTCCTGGGGCTACATCCACCAACTCTTCTTCTTTATAGTCTTCAGACAATTGATACAGGCATAGACCCTCAAAATCCTTACTCCGCATAGGAAAAAATATATGTGCATCTTGCTAGATCCCTCTTCCTTGCAATATAGCACTAAGCCTCCTATTGTATCACACAGGGACTTGCACTTAGCTCTACAAGTCTTACACAGAATGCACAAAGCCTTGATCACACATATCCAACTCTTGGAACTTAGCCTACATCACATAGATATATCATCTACTACTTCTCTATATGGCCTAGACATCTATATATACATACAAAATAGGCCTAAACATGGTTAAACCCATGGGCCAACATCCCCTTCCCATTACATATTCCCCATAACTGAAAAAGGGGGACAAGATCCCGTGATCTCCACTTCGTCTTGCGCTC
This sequence comes from Picea mariana, assembly GCA_032191745.1. NCBI lineage: Eukaryota > Viridiplantae > Streptophyta > Pinopsida > Pinales > Pinaceae > Picea > Picea mariana. Next base: position 26,542 of record JASDQU010738144.1, read on the forward strand.
CTCCTTCGACGGGTTTTCGAAGTCTCAAAATAGGTCAACATGACCAAGAAACTCCCAAAACTTGGTCAAGGGCCAACATGCCCCCAACACTCACCTGTGACTCATCACGAGTCACTCTGGTCTGAGCAATTTTTCCTTGAACACCTCAATCTTGGATCAAGCTGCTTCGACTTGCTGCTTTGTTGTGGCCTCTTGTTCAGTGAAATCCTAGATCATTGCGTCATTCATTGGTCCTTCTAGGAATTTTTCTACTATGATGAAGACCTATTCTATCTCTACTCCTTGGCTCTTGACCTTTGTAAACAACAGACATGCCTTATATTGTGTACAGGTTGAAGTCGTTGAGTGACTTCCATCACTTTTCTCTGAAGCATATGGATCTGTTGTTGAGATGTACATTGTTCATGAGACCTCTTCATTCTGTCTACAACTGACAAGGCCTTTAGCTATGCCTGTAGTGTATCTGGGTGTTTCTTCGCTTCTTGGAGATGTGACTCCAATGCCTGTAACTCAAGATTCTCAGTGAGGTTTTCATATGTTTGAGTACTCTGGTTACTCAGCGACTTTCACTCCAAGGCAAGAGATTTTAATCTATAAACTACATTGCAGGTAGTGGCTTCCCTTTGGTATCATACGTCTTGAGGGGTCTCGAGCACAGTGCAGAGCTCCAAGTCTACTATGCACTGCTGGACTACATCTTCGAGTTGTGCCACCTACTGTGGAACTCGTTCTTCAGCCTTTACTTCAATGAATATCATAGAGCAAAGTGCTCTGTGAACCATTTCCTTAACTTTGAGTTTCTCTTTGAGCAATTGTTCCTTTTCTTTATGCAACTGGGCTTTTTCTTCATCCAACCTCTCTTACAGAGTAAGATTATCGCGTTTGGTAGTACTGCGCTGCTCTAAAATGTCTTCCTGTGCTTGCGCCTAAAGCCTGGGTGGCTTGTGCTATCTCCTACTGTGCTCGTCGAAGGTGACCTTCGACTGTATCAGTGATCTGATGGAGTTGAGTTGGCTCATNCTGTTGTTCCTATTGATAGAGGAATAGTAGAAACTATACGGCTGGACTGTAGTGCTTGTTGCACTTCTTGAAGTTAAACCTTGATCTGACATAACACATCCTCCTGCTTGGCTTATTGCTTCTCTACTATCTCCAGTGAATCATCGTTCAGTGATATGAATATGAAGTCGAAGTTGTCTGAAGTGAGGGTGGTATCAAACTTAGTCCTGGTTTCTTTCGATTTCTTCCTTGAGGAAGGTTTCAGAGGGGAAACCTTCCTTTTATTCAAGGGGTCCTCCTCGTCTCTAGGCGGTGTAACCTCACCTTTCTTTTATTCGAATTCTATGCCATCTATCTCTTTGTCATCACCTCCTTTTTTAGGTGAGATAGAAGCATTCTTCACTGAGGTACTATGGACATCTTTGGCTCCTTCATTTTTCTTGGTCTTGTTCGGTCCAGGTGTATCATGTGTTGCTTCTGGACTGTTGATATCAGATAGCTCTATGGGGTATTCTAGGATGAGGAGGTCCACCGACCATTCCTTAGTAATATCCTCTAAGTCTTCCTCCATCATCTTGTAGTATGAATGTAGTTGTTGTTTATGCTCATCAGCGCATGCTGTGATATAGATGAAATGGTGGTCCGTGCTGAATTTCATCAAGGGTCTAAACCTATGGAGTGTGTTCAGGGTTATATGAGGCTCAGATAGGATAGCAGTCTTAAGCTGGGTGTAATAAGTGTGGAAGATGTCATTTGATTTCCACTGCTTATTCATGTCGCTGGAGTACCACAGTGTATTGAACTTCATGGCCAGTGGTTCAAAGAGCTTGATGTCTAGGAAGGTCACACCTTTCAGCATCTCCCATGCGATGAGCATGATTAAGATGAGAATCCAACTAAATTGAAACTCATATCCTTGGTCTTTCACTTCCCCGAAGTCCAGTTCTAACTGGTTCACCAAGTACTTTGCCCAATTCATGTGTAGGCCCTCTGCACACTTCCCTACGAGGTCGACTACGAATCTGGTTACTTGGGTGGGCTGGTTCTAGCAAACTAATTTCCCTGTGATTAGTTGACAGGCTAGGCGCACTACACCACTTTGGATAGAGGCTACCATGTAGCCTTGCGTGCCCTTCTATACATTCCCATAAGTATCCTTTATCCTCTAGGTGAGAGCGCGATCTATGGTCTTTCCGAGGTAGAAATATTGTGGGTTGGGGCCTTGTATGCTTAGCCCTGTGATCTGATTGATCAATGTCAGATCCACTATGATGTGGTGGTTCAACCACAAATAACCTCCATTTCAAGACAACATTAGTTTGATGCATGCGTTCACCTCCTAGTGTCACCGAAAGTGAAAAATCTTCATAACATTCAGTAGGGTGGACTACGCGAGGTTTTGGGTCCATAACTGAGGGGTAATCTTTGAGTCTTTTCTTTTTTTCTTGTCAGATATTTATGTGGGGTGATCATGCTATAAACCTTCCTGTCACTGAGGTTGAGGTCACTAAACTTCAATGCTACGAGCTTATCCTGGTCAGCACGAACTGGGCGCACCTATTTTGGAAGGTATGCAGTGACCAACATGTATTCAAAGTCTCTAGGCACACTATCTCAGTTTATTGCGCCACTCAGAGGTGGTATATAGGTAGGTAGGATGCTCGAAATCAACTTATCATTCACCAAGTCATCCTTTTTCTTAGTTCACCTTTCACGGGACGGTCCAGCGCCATGGGCAATGGATGGAGAGGCCGAAAGTCCTCTTGTCGACGATGCTTGTATACCTGTAGACACTCCTCTTTCTGACATGACTCTCTCTATCATCAAGTCAAGGAGAACTTCTGTCACTGATTCTTCAACTACAGTGAGCTCATCGGACATATGTGCTCAGGATTAAAATTATCAGGGTCACGATGGACTTAGACACTGCATTAGAATAATAGCAAGGGCACAATGATCAATGTATGCAATTCATTCAGTCTAGGGGCTTCAAATGCTCAGTTAGAAAAAGTCTTCTCCATGCATGGCGTGGAGGGATAAGTAGGAAACTTGGAAATGGTTTGCGTGTGTTGGCACAGGGGCAAACCCAGTGTTCATCTCCAAGAGTGCACCAACAAGCCCTAGCTATTGGCCCTTTCGACAGCACCTCCGAAGCAGATGCAGTCTCACCTAAAGAATCTATGAGGGGGTTGCAGTACATAGATGTCTACAACTAGGTGAATATCAAGTGGTTCTTATTACAACAACAACATAACATGCATATACCATTAAACTAGCTAGATGTATCCCTCATAGCTATAGATCTGATCTAATATAGTAATGCAGATAACAATATAACAACATCATAGATCAAAGAATCAATCACACACAAAACAATAGAGGTATGTGGTTCACCCTCTCTCTAGGGCTACGTCCACAGAACTATGCTTATGATATGTTAAGGTAAAGATTACAGTCCTGATCTGCACTCTTGGGAAGCAGATCCTTTCTACTTCCTCTCTCTTCCTGCGCACACAGTTGTAGGATGTGATATTTGCACCCAGTTGAAGATCTTACAATACTAGAAGGCTCTCTCTCTCAGCACTACTCTCACCCTCAATACAATATTATCTGGATTAACAGTACTCGACTATAAGGTTCAACCATAGTACCAACCCAACCTAGGTCCTCTCAACCTCTATTTATACATTACAATCCCTCACTGACAAACTTAGGTCGAAACCTAGGTGTCAAAACCCTAATTAGCAAAACCCTAGGTGTCTACAACCCTAGGTCAACTTGACTCATTCTTTCTGGGCTTTGCCAACCTATCTTTCCTTCTCCATCTCACAGTGATCCAAGGCATCTAATGCTATCTTTTTCCACTTCCCGAGTCATCCTTGGTCCATCCTTCTTGTTGATCTATCATCCTTGATCTCCTCATCCAACAACCTTCTTTTCCGCACTTCGCTCCATCTTCGCTATTCTTTTGCTCACTTCGACCCATTCACAACCATTGTGTCTCCCATGAAGCTCTCTTTTTACCTTTTATTCCTCGTTCTTCACTTCCTTCCATCACCCATGGCCAACAGACCCCCAACACTCACCTGTGACTCATCCCAAGGCACTTGAGATATGATCCTCTTGTTTTACTTTGACTTTCGACTGCGCAGTGCAACCCTTTCTTTCTTCTTTATGCCTCCTTTCTATCCTTGTACAGACTATCTTTTCTTTGTCCAGTACCTAGTTTCAACTGCACCTGGTACCTGGACACTTGTCTTCTTGATTCTACTAAGAGATGCGAGGAAAATGGTTGTCATAGTACAACTTTAGCCAACTCCCATTCACCAAGCCTTCCTTCCAATCTCTTTTCAATGTCTTCAGTTGCGCAGCTCCTCCTTCTGTAACATAGGCAATCTCATATGGTTTGAGCCAATGCGTTCTGAACTTCCCAGGGTGTTTCATAAACTTACTTTCATATAGAAGGACTAAATCACCTTGCCTGAATATCTTCTTCTTGATGTGTCTGTCATGATAGGCCTTTTCTCGTTCCTTTTGAATTTGTTGATGGAAGCCTGCAATGAATCTATCTTCTTCTAGTTTGACCAACTATGCTAGCCTCTCATGAATGGCTCCAATATCATCCATTTCTATAAATGAAACAAGACTTAAGCTTAGTACCAAGTACTCCATTAGGACAACAACTTCAAGACCATAAACCAACTTGAAAGGGGTTTGCATTGTTAATTTCTTGCAAGTGGTTCTATAAGCCCAGAGTACTGCTGGTACTCTTAAATCCTAGTCATCCCTATTCACACTGCAAATATTTGTCAATTCTATCTCCAAGATCTTGTTGAATGCTTCAACCGTTTCGTTTGCTTGTGGATGATAAGGTGTACTCTTCTGATGGTGGACTGCAAATTCTTCAGTCAGGGCTTCAATTGTCTTATTGATTAAGTGTGTACCTTGATCACTCATAAGGACCTTAGTGCATCGAAACCTAGTTATTATGTCATGAAATATAAACCATGCAGTTGTAGCTTCACTACAGTCCTTTACTGCTCTTGCTTTGGCCCATATAATCAGGTATTCTATCGTAGTGATAATATATCTTGCTCCTGTGCACTTTCCTGGTGGGTTTATAGGTCCCACGAAGTCAATGGCCCATTTTTCAAATGCTTGTAGGGTCATCTATGGTGCTAATGGCATCTCATCTCTTCGAGATGGTTTTCCAACTCGCTGGCATATATTTCATTCTCTGGTATATTCTTTAGCATCTTTGTGTAATGTAGGCCACCAAAGGCCATCTCACAGAACCTAAGGCTTGTTGGTGTGCTCTTGGAGCTGAACCCTAGGTCTTCCCCTATGCCAACAAATGGTTCCGTTGCTGGGACAGAGATGTCTACAACCAGGGGAATATCAAGTGGTTCTTATTACAACAACAACATAGCATGCATATACCATTAAACTATCTAGATCTATCACTCACAACTATAGATATGATCTAATACAGTAATGCAGATAACAATATAACAACATCATAGCTCAAAGCATCAATCACACACACAACAACAGAGGTACGTGGTTCAACCTCTCTCTAGGGATACATCCACAGAAATGTGCTTATGATATATTAAGGTAAATCTTACAATCATGATCTGCACTCTTGGCTAGCAAATCCTTTCTTCTTCTTCTCTCCTCCTGTGCACCTAGCTGCAAGACTTGATCTTTGCACCCAGTTGAATATCTTACAATACCATAAGGCTCTCTCTCTCAACACTTCTCTCACCCTCAATACAATATTCTCCTGATGAACAATACTCGACTATAAGGCTCAACCATAGTACCGACCCGACCTAGGTCCTCTCGACCTCTATTTATACATTACAATCCCTCACTGACAGCCTTAGGTTGAAACCTAGGTGTCAAAACCCTAATTACCAAAACCCTAGGTGTCTACAACCCTAGGTCAACTTGACTCATTCTTTCCAGGCTTCGCCGGCCTATGTTTCCTTCTCCATCTCGTCGTGCTCCAACGCATCTAATGTTGGCTTTTTCCACTTCCTGAGTCATCCTCGGTCCATCCTTCTTGTTAATCTGTCATCCTTGATCTCCTCATCCAACGGCCTACTTTTCTTCACTTCGCTCCATCTTCTCTGTTCTCTTGCTCACTTCGACCTAATGACAGCCACTGTGTCTACCGCGAAGCTCGATTTTTACCTTTTCTTTCTTTTTCTTTGCTTCCTTCCATAGCCCATGGCCAATAGCATACAATGGTTATGAGCCCCTATTAACTCTTGTTCGATATGTTATGGCACAGTCCAACGGTCTGATGATGAACCATTATTGCCTTTATGTTCATTTGGAGCAGAATTCGAATGGATATATCAGCCCCAACATCTATATTTCTTTGCCATGGTGAAGTGCCATGTGTCGCTTGTTATGATATCTTGGCGAAGCTCCAATTCTATGAATTTTATTTCTATGAATTTCCCTCTGGTATCTTTTGTAACTTTCCAATCTTAGCCCTCTTCTTACTTAGCTTTCTAGCCTTCTTTCTAGTGAGCTTCGTATTGGTAGTCTCTTTTCCATTTTGATTCTTATCGTCTTTTAACATAGTCATTGTGTGTTGTTGAGATTCTTTCCTAGGATTCAGGGGTAATACCTCTTCTTTATCTGGATTAAGTACTTCAGTCTTCTGTGGGTCTCCTAATGTTCTTGTATATTCGACATCAATGTTTCTAGTGACAACTACATTCGATATGGTTTCCTATTCTTCAATCAATTATGTGATCCTTCTAGCTATGAAAGTCTTTAAGTCTTGTTTCTTCTGCTCTGAGGATTCTTCTTCTTCCTTTCATCTTTCTTGAGCTCTATCAATCCAAGGTTTTCCTATTAACATGGTAAATGAGGCGTTGTCTTTAATAAACTTAATAATCTCAAAATATTCCTCTGTCAAAGTTCCATTAACGTTCATAGGTATCCGAGCGAGCTTCCCACATAAGTTTACCAACTTTCCTATGAATAGTCCTATTCCTCCTTATGAATGGATCATAGAAGGCCTTCCTATAGCTTCCCAAGTTATTTCTGTCATGATATTCACTTGTGTGTCCTCATCTAGAAAACAGTCAATGTCAAAGTTCCTTATTCTTACTTCAAGGCACTCCTTGTCTTTAAAAATCTATGATAGTCTAACATGTCAATGGTCATCCAAGGTGTCTTTCATCTATAGTAATGCCTTCTCCGATTCTTTCTAGGGTTCTTCTATAGCCTTAGTTTCTGGATCTAGCTTAGTTTTTTCTTGTCTTATGTTCATACTTTCAAGCTTAGCAATCATTCTGGGGCAATCCAACACTTCATGGTCCATAGCCTTACAACAAAGACAACTAGGTCTTCTTCCAAGGAATTCCTTAGCAATATGTCCTGGTCTTCTACAACTATAACAGAGGGTCAATCCTCTCTTTCTTTTAAATGATCCCCAGCCTCTCCTGTACTGCGCACTAGGATCGTACGAGCTAACTTGCAACAATTTATTTCTAGGATCCTGCATCCATTTGTTAGTCCAAACATATTTTCTATGCATAGGTATAACATATCTTTCATGATTCTTATAAGATCTATTCATATCAAACCTTGTTTCATCTATTAGTTCCCTAGTTTTTAAGTTAGGATAGAATCTATCAATCATACCTATATCCATGATCTAGAAAAGAAAAATTTTCACTTATCTTACTTTTACAGAGCACAAAGCTTTCAGATCTAAAACTTTGTAACTATTCTTACCTTTATCAGAGCACAGAACTTACAGATCTTACCTCTCTTCTTCAGATCATACTTCTTCTCTTGATATCTGACCTTCCTCTTGGCACAAATCTTTCACACATTCAGATCGAATCTTTGCACAAAGTTTATTCTTCCTTAGTTCCCAACAATCACAGTTTTAGGTCCCGGCAATGGAACCATTTGTTGGCACAAGGGCAGACCCAAGGTTCAACGCTACAACAATGCACCAAACAAAACCCTAACTACCAGCCCTTTCGGCAACACCTACAAAGCATATGAAGTCTCACCCGAGGTAGAAACTAGGGTGGTTGCAGGGCTCAAGTGTCTACAACCTTAGCTGGAACACAGATCTGTGATTATAACACTTTAATAAAGCACTTAGCACCTTCAGGTCCTTAATATACAATCATTATCTACTTCACTAATAAAATAGAGCCTCGCTGTATTCACATTATCCTACTGTATCCAAGAACTTAGCATAGGTAGACAAATCAGATTAAGCATTAAGCACAGCCATGTAGATCAGATCTAACATTCGCACATATAATAAGCACAAAGCAATTAGATCTATCCAACTACATCAAAGTACTTATAAAAATAAGACATAAACTCATTAAGACAAGAACAAAGCATCATAACACAAGATTTATGTGGTTCACCCCTCTCCTGGGGCTATGCCCACCAACTCTTCTTCTTTATAGTCTTCAGTCAATCGATTACAAGAACAGAGCCTCAAAACCCTTACTCGGCACAGGAAAAAAGAGCTAAGCAGCTCACTATATCCCTCTTCCTTGCATTACAGCACTAAACCTTCTATCATGTCGCATAGGGACTTTTACTCAGCTCTACAAGTCTTACACAGAATGCATAAAGCCTTGATCACACAGATCCAAATCTTGGCACTTATCCTACATCACATAAATATATCATCTACTACTTCTCTATATGGCCTAGACATCTATATATAAATATAAAATAGGCCTAAACATGGGTAAACCCATGGGGCCGACATCCCTTTCCCGTTACATATTCCCAAAAACCCAAAAAGGGGGCCAAAAAGGGGGTCAATATCCCATGATCTCCACTTCATCTTACGGTCCTCCTTCGACAGGATATCTAAGTCTCAAAATAGGTCAACATGACCAAGAAAATCCCAAAACTTGGTGAAGGGACAACAATCATTGTCACCATTGATTTTCTTCGAGTATCTTCATAATCGTTGGTTCACATTTTAGTGGAAGGACAGGATAAGATGAAAGGGTTGAGAATTTGATCATTTGAATACCCATCGACCATTAGATCATTTCAAAGTGGAAGGATAGGATAAGTGGGGCTAAAAGGTTGATATTTTTATTAGCCAAATACTCGTCAGCCATCGGATCAAACCTAATTCCCTTCAACCATCAGATCATGTTAAAGTGGAAGGAAAGGATAAGATAGAAGCATTGCATCACAGAAAGACCAAGTCGTTGATCTAATATGGTGATCAATGAACAACAGTTGTTTCAGGTATAAATATGTGAGGAGGTTACGCTCCTGAAATTTTGAGATGTGACATACCTGAAGCCTGAAAATATGAAATGAATAAGGACCATACGATTTGGAGGACATTCGATGACCGTTGGATCAGGGTTGTTGGTCAACAAACCACGTCAGTAAGGACATGTAGCATAATACATCTACAAGAACATGTGGCAGACCACATTAGCAGACTACTTCAGCAAAGACATTTGACAAACCACATCAACAAACCACATCGGACAATACACATGGCATAATCAGATGATGACAAGTGTAAAAGATTAAATTGGCTCATGCCATGTCATCAAGTGATGTAAGCAAGTTACGTCACTCTGAGAGATTTTCTTCGGTAGTTTTACCATGAACGAATGTCAAAAGTCTCGAACTCCCAAAGGACGAAGGTCCAAAGTCGCTCTCATTCGTCGATCTGAGATACCCTTCGAATACTATCCTAACTATTAGATAAAGGAGATCAACATGTGTCATGTTGGCACAAGTTTGATCAAACTAGGGTCCTTCTCAGGTTACCAACAAAAGGTACCATGTAGTCTAGAGCGTTGGCATTTGAAACTCCTCCAGAGAGAAGAAGTCTTACCTAAAGCACTGCTGAGACAGATAGATAGGGAAGGGTAGGGAAAAGACTTAAGAGAATCCATAGGGCCTTCAGGAATAATTCTTGATCTTGCATAAGAGACATGAACATATATGAACCATACATGTGCAAGAATCAAACCTTCTTACGTTGTGAACAAGCATTTAAATGTAGAACCATCAGATGGAACTTACATACCATAAAAAAATGTTGTAATGGATAAGAAAACACACAGAGATACATCATATTTGAAAATTTAGTTCCTTCTTCATATTATATTTGGAATCTTTCTGTGATTACAGACTCATAATTACACCATAGTGCAGTGTACAGACTCTTGACTCTGAACTCATGTCGCAGAGCTCCAACTCTCGAACTGATAGATCAAATTCATTACAGACTCGTGACTTAACTAAAAAAAAATAACAATGGAAACCACAACAACTAATAAACCCCTTTACAATTATGTTCATCACTATGTATAAGATAGGTTGTGTCTTCCTTCTTGGCTTGCACACTTTCTTGTTCTGTTGCAGCCATTTGTTGCTTAGTTGGCGTTGCGCTCACTTTCACAACTGATTTATGTTACTCTTTCTCATTCTAATGCCCAACCTCTATTGAAGTTTGCGCAAATCGTGCTCATTCAAAACTTTCACAATTCCTTATCAAAAAATAAAGCGCCCAACAGGCTCTGACCACAATCCTTGACTCGCCCTCGAGTCAAGTACTTGGTTCTTAAGCATCTCCTAGGAGAATTTATTGTTTTCCCTTGTCCTCCTTTTCTTCTTCCTTGGGCTCTTATATTTGTGCTTTCTCTTCTTTTACCTCTTCAAACGAAGGGACCAACTATGGTACCAATTATAAGGCTCGTCGTTTCACTCCTTGAATGTTTCCCACTTTATCCTGCCATTTCCTGGCGAGGAGTGATGCCTTTGCAAAAAATTGTTGAGTTGTCTCCTTGCTATCCACCTTTGTCTTGGACGTGACCAACAAGTTCCACTCAGAGTCTGTTGTTGCATCAACTTGATGCATTTGCTTGTATACTGCCTAAATAATAGGTCAGAAGTTGTGCAGCTATTTCTTTGCTATGGACTAAGCCTCAAAGAGGGCGTTTAGCTCATTGTTTGCATGTTGGATTTGATTGAACTTTTGTTGTTTCTCCATAGGATCCATTGTAGCTACAACTTCTTCATTCAACACCTAGATCTTTATGCACACCTCCTCCAAGACTTGTTTTTGTCGAGCGATGATGCCCATCCAATCGCTAAATTCCATGAAAATTTGTTTTCATTCCTCTGTGTGCTTGTGTAATGCTACACGAGCATTGTTACCTTGCAGTACTACCTTCTGCATCTACTCTTGTAGTTTCTAGGGCTATTGCGCTAGTTCTTGTTGTGCCTGTTGTAACTATGTTTTTAGTTTCTTAGCTTGAGTGTCGAGTTGTGTCCATGCTCCTTGTAGCAACTAAATCTAGTGTCCCACCTCTCCTGCATCACTGACTTCAGGTAGTTCGGGCACAATCTTCTGAATCTATGGCCAGGCTTCGACAAGTATTTCTTGCACTGTTTCCATATTGCACTGAACTTTGATTTTGTCATGTTCTTCTTGCATCCTGCATGTTTGCGCGACAAAGTCTTCCTTCCTTGCAACCTTGGAAGATCTCTCGGCCTCCTGGAGATTTTTCTCTAATTGATCAATTGATGCTCTGATCATTCCAAATAATTGCATCGCTGGCCACTGCATGAGATCAATGGGTGAAGGAGCTACATTTGTGGGTGCTCATGCCTGCAGTGGAAGTCCACTGACCATTGAATGGTCCAAACGGGTCTCTACCTCCTCATCTATTAGTGGTCTTGTTTCAATCTTCGACCTTAGAACTGAGGGAAAAAGAGTTAGAACGTATGTTTTGGCTATGCAAAGCTACATCAGTTCTGCACATTGTTGAGGGTCCTGGAGAACCCGCTCAAATTGTTCACTCGTGGATGTCATGTTGTGCCTGGGTGTTGATTCTGGTTCTTTCTGAGGTTGTGGTAGCTTCTTCTGTTTTTTTACTTCTACTTCTTGTATTATAGGTTCTTGTGCCGCCTCAACCTTGGTCGGCGGGGGGTTTTGCTATTTTCTTTTGACGTGCAACTCCTCTTCAGTTTGGGTGGATTTCCCTTGTGCCGAAGGCTCAGGTTGTTATTCTTGGATGTCTGGGTTCAAACCATTTAGCTTCATAATTTCCTCTAGTGCTTTGGGGTCTGGAACAAAAACTTCTGATCTTAGCTTGGGTGACACTTGGGTTGTTTTTTTGAGTCCTTGCTCCACTATCTCTAGATGATCAAGCTGCATCGGCTCTAGGGTTGTGGTCTTGGGTGGGATGGTGGTGACAGGGTTTGGTGATTAGGGTAGTGATGATGGAGGTTGCTTAGTGATGAATGTGGATGGAAATGTTTCAGGCTCCAGGTCATCATGAATGCAAATGATAGTGTTGGCTTTGGCCATTGACCAGGTGGAGGGAGGGGCCGATGCAAGGGGTTGTGGGTTCAGGGGTTTGTTAGGCGAGACCCCAGTTCTGGGCCTCTTCACCAATGGTTCAGTACTGAACACAACACCTAGAATTTGGTTAACATATGCACCATATAACACTACATCAAATGGAAGCTAACAGATGGTCAGTATTTTCTTCCGCTCCAAAAAATGCATCTACTTTTATTCCTCAGAATTTGATTGTGCTAGAGCATCTGGCTTCTGTGGCTCTGGACTTGATATTGGTCTGACCTCTGCATCTTTGTCTTTATTCTTTAGCAGTTCTGCAAGTAGGATATAATGCATTCCTATCTTTCATAGGTTACGTTTGACTCCTGGCCATGACATGACTTCCCTATCAAAGGCCTCCTCGTCCAGATAGAAAAAAAGCATCGTTGTGTGGAAATATTCCCTGCTCACATGTCTCGGCCAGACAAATGTATGGTGTCGGTTCATGCTAAAATCAATATTTATCATATTGTAGTTGATGATCTTCTGTGGGATACGTAAACTTGGTGTTGCATCGATCAACCCATTGTACCACTGAGCAAATGTTGCGGCATTGAAAGATGTATTCTCTGAATCTAGCCTAGACTTCCATGGCTTGAACATCTTCATCATGCACCCTTTGTCTGGTATCATCGACTGTCTTCCCACATGTGGCTTCCATTTAAACATAGAGAATTCCACAACTAAATATCCTTAAGTGAAGGTTCCTCCCTTCTCCTATGCTTCCTCGCATGCTACTAGGAGTTCCTCTAGCAGGTAACTGCACCAATTAAATACAGCTCCATTGGCACAAAAGTCAGCTATTGATTATGCATCTAGAGTGCATTCGCCTTTGTATTACAATCTCATAACCTTGCTGACTATGATGTAACATCCATTCTGGACTGTCTCGTGTAGGATGGGTTCAATTATCATTGTGCGTCCCCCCCTCTTTGTGTTGAATTTCTCATACAGACTGAGCTCGCCTTTCTTTTTCCTATGCTTACCAGGACCTTGGAATCCTTTCCACACATCCTCTCATTGCAAGGATAGTCCAGTAAGTTGTTGGATGTATTCAACATGGATTGGATATCAATTATCCAACCATAGGCTTCTATCATTCACCCTTCTTATTAAAAATTTCGTGCACAGCACAACCTCACCAATGGTACTGAAGACTTGTAGGTCTCTCAGGTTTATGATGGTCAAATTGAACAAATCGATGAAGTATGATTTTGGAACAAATTGAATACCTTTGATTCCATCTGGAGCCATCTCCCAAAAAACATTTATGTGCATATGAAGAAACAAGGATGAATCTGTGAGGTCAAGAACGAGGATCTTAACATGCTCCACCTTCCCTTTGAGATCACTTACGATCTCGACTCGTGGGTCGTAGGGCTCATCTGGAACCGCTTCTTTAGACATAGCACTTTGGCTTGCTGTGGCTCTCGGCATTCACACTTCGGTAGAAGCTAAGGAATAAGGTTACGTACTAGATTTCACAATGGTATAGGCTGGTTCACTCTACTGAATTTGGAAATGGCTATGTTCTTTTGGAATGATACATTCTCAGTGTGTACTTGTGGAGTTTGCTTTTTGTTGTCCTGTATGCTTATTGTACAACCAGAACTCTATCGTCCCAATCCTCATGTTTTTAGAAATAGAACTTTGTTAACCCCCTTCCCAAAATTTTGTTGAAGGCTTCGAATGTTCCATTGGCCTATGGGTGGTATGGACTGCTCTTGTGGTGTTGAATTAGAAATTTCATTGCAAGTGTTTCTATAGTGTTGCTAATGAAATGAGCTCCCTGATTGCTGGTTAAGCTCCTGGGACATCCAAATCTCGTAATGATATTTTCAAAAATGAATTTGGCAGCAGTATATGTCAAACAGTTCTGTACAACTGTTGCTTCTGCCCAACGGGTAAGGTAGTCGGTTGCGGTAATGATGTACCTAGCCTTTGAATGCTTGGCGATAGGGTTGATTGGTCCAATGAAGTAAACTACCCATTTCTCAAATGCCGGTAGAGCTCTAACTAGTTGTAGTGGTATCTCATCTCGGCATGATGGCTTTCCCATCCGTTGATAAACATCACATGATCTAGTATATACCTTTGCATCCTTGAAGAGTGTTTCCCACCAAAGTCTTGCCTGGATAACTTTCTATATTGTGGCCTTTCCTCCTACATGGCCTCCTGCAACTCCACTATGGAATTCCCAGAGTATGGCATGTCTTTCATGATCAAGGACACATCATCTGAGGATGTCATCTAGTCCAATTTTATACAACTGTCTGGAAATCAACTAGTAATCTTCTTCTCTAACAACCATGTGGATTTTTTGGGTTGCGAAATATGTCTCTAGACAGGCCCCTTTAGTTAGGAAGACTACTATGTCCTCCAAGTACTTCGGTATGGCCTCAATTATGAACAAGTCTGCATCTGGGAGTTGGTCATCTACTACTCCGCCACTTTCCCCTGACTCTAACCTGGACAGGTGATCAGGTCCTACATTGCATCTTCCCAGCTTGATGATAACTTCAAATGAAAATTACTAAAATAATAGCAGCCATCTACAAATTCTTCCTTCTAATACTGGTTTGTTAACTAGATATTTCAATGCAGAATGACCAGTAAATAATTTAAAATGAGACCCTAACAAATAATGTCTAAACTTATGAAAAGCATAAATCATGGCTAGACCCTCCATCTCTATCGTTGTGTAGTTGTGCTCTGCTTGCGACAACTTCCGACTCGCAAAATAGATAGGGTGATCAATAGCTCCATCACCAAGCTGTATTAAGATAACTCCCAAAGAAATTCTTGAAGCATCTACATGGATGTGAAATTCGTTCTCCCAATTTGGGAATATCATAATTGGTGTTGTGATGAGTTTATCCTTGAGTGTCTCGAATGCTTTATCACATTCTGGAGTCCATTGGAACATTTCATCCTTTTTAGTAATTTTTCCAGAGGTGTCGTAATGTTGGCATATCTTCGGATGAACCTGCGATAGTAAACTATGTGTCCCAGTGTGGAGCACAACTGTTTAGCACTCATAGGTGGAGGCATATTCACAATGACCACAACTTTGGCTGGGTCTACCAATACTCCTTCTTGGCAGACTATATGTCCCAACAAATTCCCATGTGGTACACAAAAGATACATTTTTTGAGATTCAATGAGATATGCAACTCTCTATATATGTCAAACATTAGTCGCAACAATGCTACATGTTCCTTGAGCAGGCTATATATTGTCCAATCATCCATATAGAATTCTATAAATTTTTTGATGAACTCTCTAAAATATGCTATCACAATCCTTGAGAAACCTACAGGGGTGTTCTTCAAGCCAAATGGCATCACATTGTATGTGAAGGATCCCCATTCTGTTATGAAAGTGGTCTTCCTTTTGTCTTCTTCAGTGATCCTGACTTGATGGTATCCTGAAAATTCGTCTGTGAATGAGTATGATTCCTTTCTCGCAACTTTTTGAAGAACTTCGTCTATAAAGGGTGTTGGGAAAGGGTCATGTACATAGACAGAGTCGAGGCTTCTGTAGTCTAAACAGACTCTAATATCCTCTGTGTCTTTCTTTCTTTAAATAACTATTGGGCTAACACACTCTACTTCTTCTACTGCAAAAATGAGACCTGCTTCCAACATCTTGTCTATCTCCTTCTTAACCTTCTCTTTTACTCTAGGATTAAGACGGTATGGTCTATGTCTAGGAGGCTTGGATCCTAGTTTCAGTTCAATCTTAATTTCTCCCATGACTCCTTTGATTCCCTTTAAATCTGAAAAGGTCTTTGAGAACAAATCCTCATATTCCCACAGTAAAATTTGTATTTCCTGACTGGTTTGCTCATCCCAGTAGTCTCCCACCATAGCTATCTTGGGTTTCTCTGTAGTCCGTATATTGATTTTCCACAATTTTAATGGGTGATTGTGGGAACTATCGGTCTGGCTAGGTATGGTGTTTTGAATTTCTTTTCTTCCCTCTGTCTCTTTGATGGCTAGGTTTCTCAATTCTTCTAGGTCATTTAGGCCTTCTGAATCTCTGCTAATTTGATAGAATTCTATAGGTTTCTCAATTGAGGGAAATTGGAGATTAGTCTCAAGTTCTTGGATATGTTTTGTGCATACCACTAAGTTTGATTTATGATTACCACTATCTGTAAAAAGAAATTATTTAATCTTTTGTAGGACTACTTCAAGCTCAGGGTACTTACTTGTAAATGAGAATTCCTTGCAAAATTGAGTTGCCAGTGTTTTCCAGTTGTTGGTTTGTCTTCTGATTTCCTCATGTATGACCCAAGATTTCAGGATTGGACCTAGAGAGTGGGGGAATACCTGGACCCATAAGTGAGATGGTATCCCTGCAGCTTGCCACTGTGTCACACATTGTTCAATATGTATCCTAGGATATGATTCTTCGTTGAAAATATGCACAACTTGAAGATCCATTTGCATATTTGATTCCAACTTATCCTTATTCTAGAACATGTACTTGATAGCTTGCTTCACCTTGTCCCAAGTTTCAAATATGTATTTATGATTAGCCCACCATCTAGCAGGGGTGTTCTGGAAAGCCACATGTAGTACTGAGATTCTTTGGTCTTCTCTTATGATTTCTTCCATGTTGTGAAAAAAACTATTTAGATATGATGTGCCATCATATACTGGGTGTTCTCTGACTTCAATCCCAACCCATCTAGTCACTCTAATAGTTGCACATATTCTTGAGAATCTTTCGTGAGAACCTTGTTGCCAACTGTCAAAATCTAGTCCTGAGTCTTCATCTTCTAACTGTATGCTTCTCCAACTTACTGATCCATCAACAATAGGATTTATATAATCGTTTCTTGTCCCATATATTACTGTGTAAAACTGGTCCAAGTATTCTCCTTCCATATTATTTTTTGTTGCTTCTATATACATGGGTCCTACATATGGATCCAAAGGTTTAACTACCTTGATTCCCTCAGCCTCAAAGGTCATGGTGTCTTTCTTCAAGTCGATTACTGCATAATTTTCATAGGCCCAATCGATTCCAGGTAGTGCAGGGTAGGGGTTCTTATCTCCCATGATCTCAATGACTTCAAAGTTAACCACTGCCTTTACTCCTACAATATCTATTTCCACATTCTCCAGTCTTCCAATGGAGAAGATACAATATTGGTTTTCCATTCTTAACTGAATTGGGTAATATGTTAGCCTAGGTTTTCCTAAGGATTCCCAGGTCTTCTTAGGTAGAATGTTCACATCGGATCCTAGATCCAGCATGACATCCTTGATTTCAAATTCATCTAACTGGGCTACTAGTCTAAATTCTTTTTCGGTTCGTACTTTTCTTCGCTGCACTCTCCGAGTCCTCTTCTTAGGAAGATTATCCCTTATTCTTGCCTCTAGGGGTTCTTCATTCCCTAAAACTTGGTATAACACATTGCACAATGTTTTTGTTAGTTGATCATTCCCCATAATGTCAGATAATAATTGAAACCAAAGGTCAACTACATTTTGAGGTTACTTAAGTTGTCTTGGCACAACTACAGGTTTTTTGGGTGTAGAGGGTGAAGCAGGGACTTGCGCCATCTTGGGATAAACAATAAGCTATGGGGGTTTCTCTTGCATCTCAGGGATAGGAACATTCTGAAATACTTCTATGTCATCTTTAAATAATATCTTTTGTTCCAGAGGGTCATACCTATCTTCTTTAGGTGTTTTTTTCTAGATTCGAGGTAGAGTATCAACATCATCTCCTGTCTTCGCTCCTCCTTGAGTAACAATATTAAGGTTGGGCAATTGTCCCTTATAAACCCGCTTAATTTCTCAACTGATAAGGTTAGTTCCTCTTTGTCGTACTCTATCCTCCCATTTTTCAATTAACTCTGGGCAGTCTTCAGTTGCGTGCCCATTGATTCTGCAGTGAGAGCACCATGGTCGCCTTGGATGAGGACAACCTCTAGCCATGTGACCTTCCTCATCACAGTTATAGAATCTTCTTGGCCCTCTTCCCCCAGTTATTCCTCCTATTAATTCTCCTCTGGCTCCACCTCCTCGACCTCTTCTTGGTCCCTGATGGTTTTCATTCATCGTGAATGTTGTTCGATCTAATCTATCTGCTAGTGCATCCAATGCTCTACATTGATTGGCAGTATGCGTGGTAGATGTGTAGAACTCGTAATGTATTGTGTTTGGTACTGTCAAATATTTCTGCATGATGGGGCATTGTCTTGGCTCATGCCCATGGATTCAACAAATTTCACAATACTCAATTTTTGGTGTTGCTTGGCCTCTTGGGAAAGCATGATATGGGGCAGAGTTATGGAAATGTAAGTTCATCGATACTTGCGCAACTCCTCCCGCGGGTCTGGGTGGGGTTCTCATCAGATTTTGAGGGGGTCACATTCCCATTCCTCGTGGACATTCATTCTCCAAATGACCTTCTGTATAACATCCAGTGCATCAAACCTGTGATCGTCCTAATCTGGGTATCGTCATCTCTTGAATATTTTCTATAAGTGTTGATATATACCCATGTAGTTGCACCAGATTCGCATCTACTGGGGGTCTGTTCATTCTCAATATCCCAGGGTATCCCTCCATGGCTTCAATCTTCATCGATTGTCCCAAGACATCTGTTAACATGGCTATCCATTTTTGTGTTAGAAAAATCTAAGTCAGAGGCAACAACCCCTAAATATATAAATCCCTTTGATGTTCTTCGTGGATTGGATGTGCCAACCTCCCTATGGAATATTTAAACTTTTGGTTGTATTCCCAGGCCAATTCACCTTCCTGCTGCTAGACTCACGTAACTTGGACAAAACCTGTTGTTCTGACTAAGGTAACTTGAACTCTGCTATGAAACTTGTCCTTACTTGGCCAAGTGAGAACGCTTGACCTTGCATTCTTGGTACTCCTGGATCAATACTCTTAATGGACCACTTGAGAGTGCACCCTCTCAAGATAGTCTATAACTCGACCAACTTATTCGCATCTGAATTCCCTCTAGATCTCCAGATTGCTTCACATAAGAACCAGTGCTGCTCAACGTATTCATCTCCCTTACCCCAAAATTATGGGTATCAGGCAATCGAACCTCCCACATGGCCAGTCATTTATGATCTTGTTGTTCCTATCAATATGAATCCTAATGGTTCTACTTGCGATCTACTAGGGGATCCCACTATCCTCCCTGTACTCACCCCTCTTTGTTGTGACTGACTAATAAATTGTACTGGAATAGAACTAGCATGAGAAGGTAGTATCGAACTTACTGCTTGTATAGAGACACTTGGGGTATGGGTGATTTGGGGTTGGCGCCACTAGATTCAGGGCAGTTTTCTTTGATTTGGGGGGTCTCATTTGCTTCCATTGGGGTGATCTCTTTGGCTAGATTCTCGATCTCTCATGTTATTGGGGTTGAATATTCTCTTTCTTCTCCAAGATTCATGTTGGCTTCTTCCTCTCTCACGCCTGCACCTTCTCCTCCTTGTCCCACCTCCTAGGGACTTCTTTCTCTCTGCGCTTCTCTCTCTCTTAATATTTGACTGGAAATTAGTTCCTTCCTTCTCATCTTTTGTAATTATTCCCTCTATATTTCCTCTACTTCTCTTGATCCACCTTCTTTCCTCAACTTCTCGGACTATCTTGCTACTTTCTTGATCTTGTCACACCACCACTTCTCAAATATGGCAGCTCTCTTCAAGGCTCACTCATCTCTTGAGTCCATTTCTTGTTGTTTTCCCCCCATTTTTCAAATGTCCCTTCCCCTCTCTCATGCCATGACTCTCACCCTACCTCACCCTACCCCAAGCGAGGGTGTTTATGCTACCATCTTAGTCGGGGACATATTCAACATCCCCTCCTCCATCAAGAAAACCTTAATCCATAGGGGGATTTCTCTTAACATCCTTCCCCTTGCATATTTCTTGAAAAATTCCTCTACTTGTGAGAAAGATTGGTGATTCTCAGTTGAAAATTCGGTGATATATCCCTCTAATGTGGTGCTACCCCAGAAATCAACTACTCACATGACTGGAAAATCCAGCCTCTGAAGTGTTGCTAGCTTCTCGGTATCCCATTTGCAAATCCTCTTGACTCATCCTTGAAACTATGGAGCTTCTTGGAGCCTCCTTATCCAGTGGAAAAATTCTTCCAGGAATTTAACCCAGAAAATCTTGTACTAATCGCTCGATCTTTCTGAGTAAAAGATTTCTTCGTGAGTGTTTTCCACCGATTTTCCCTTCAGTTCCACTTCTTTCCAAATGAATGCTTCACAATTTCTTTCCCACCATCGATTAATACCATATATATGGATCGACAAAATCATTCTCCCTACATGTTCCCTTTTAACGCAGATCCCGGCAATGAAACCATTTTGTTTGCGTAAGTTTGATCAGACCAGGGTCCTTCTTAGGTTACCAACAAAAGGTACCATGTACTCTAGAGTGCTGGAATTTTCATCTCCTCTGAAGAGAAGAAGTCTCACCCAAAGCGCTGATGAGACAAATAGATAGGGAAGGGTAGGGAAAAGACTTAAGAGGATCCATAGGGCCTTCAGGACTCATTCTTGATCTTGTGTAAGAGACATGAACAGATCTGAACCATACATGTGAAAGAATAGAACCTACTTACGTTGCAAACAAGCATTTAAACATAGAACCATTGGATACAACTTACATACTGTAAGAAAATGTTGTAATGCATAAGAAAACACATAGAGATACATCATATTTGAAAATTTAGGTCCTTCTTCATATTATATTTGGAATCTTTTTGTGATTATAGACTCAAAATTACACCATAGTGCAGTGTACAGACTCTTGAATCTGAACTCATGTCACAGAGCTCCAACTCTCTAACTGATAGATCAAATTCCTTACAAACTCACGATTTAACTGACCAACAACAACAATGGAAACCACAACAATTAATCAACCCCTTTACAATTATAATCATCACTATGTATAAGTTGGGTTGTGTCTTCCATCTCATCTTGCATGCTTCCCTATTCTGTTGCAACCATTTGTTGCCTAGCTAGCATTGCACTGACTTTCTAAACTACTTTTTGTTACTCTCATTCTGATGTCCAGCCTGTGTTAGAGCTTGCGCAAATCATGCTCAGTTAAAACTTGCACAATTCCTTATCCAAAAATGAAGGGCCCAACATGTCACATCCGAAGATATATGTCGACGTCAGCAAGAAACTGTGGCGTACCATGTCAGCATTCTACGTCATCAAAGAAACATGGCATAGTTAGAGAATGACAAGTGTCATGTTGAAATCAACATTTCAGGTACATGCAAACAACGAATCTGAGTGACACGTGGAAACTGCTCAGCTCGTGACGTGTCATCAAGTGAAGCAAGTAAGTTACGTCACTTCGAGATTTTTCCTTCAGGAGTTTTACCACCACCACTCTCCCAAATTCCCAAAGTCCCGAATGCCGAAGACCTGAAGTGAACATCAGACGTCCGATCTAAATATCCCTTGAGGAGCGTTCTCAACCGTCGTTAGCATAATAGATGAAGTCGTGGAGTAAATGGTGGCCATCCATATCATTACTTGATTAAGTTTTGACCATTGGATTAAGAAATGAAGGATAGATGTAAGGATCGAATATAACCATAGATCTAGTTCCATGATATAACGTAAGACATCAGATCTGTTCAGTAAATCTGATTTTGAAGTTTTGAAAGGTTTCAAACTTAAAAGTTCTGAAGGGAAAAGTGTTTAAGTTATGATAGCAATCCATATCGTCATAAGATTGGATCATGACCGTTGATTTGATGAGCACTCAAGCACTAGTTTCACCTAGCATCTGGTCACCATCGTCGATCATATGAAATATGA
>JASDQU010738144.1:67595-79515 GCA_032191745.1 Picea mariana
TAGCTGCCGAGGGCATTTCAGCCAGCTCTCTTCTTATCCTGTTGATGGCCTGCCTACTCTTTAGCACTAGATTTTGTTGCTCAAACATGATTTGCACCATGGGCCAAATTTCATTTATGGAGTTGGAAATATATGTCCAGATATTTTCCTTAGCCTCTGCTAATGTCTTACCTGCCACTGTTTGTTTTTAAAGTTGTTGTATTTCCTGCTTGAGCTTCTCTAATGCTTGTCTCTCAATATTGTATCTTGTTTGGAAGGAAGACTTGAGTTTCTGGAGACTTTCAACCTCCATTTTCATCCTATTGATCTATGTTCCTTACAGAGTCATCTCCTCCATGGAATTTGCTAGCTCCACAGTTTTTTCTAGTGTTGTCAATGGAGTTGTCGATGGAATTTTTGTTGTAGCAGTTGTTGGCACAGATGTTGTACTGACTTACACAAGGGGAACTGTACTCAATGGAATGACTTCCATCGGGGTTGATTGTTCCTTCTCTTTCAACAACCTTTCCAATTCTGCCTCCATTTCCTTTATCTGTGCATTCTACTACATGATTAGCTTCAACAATTCCTCTTTCTCGTCTTTTGCCTCAGCTATTTCTTTAGCTTATGACTCCTTTGTTGGTGGCAATTTCAGTTGTTTTCTCATAGATTCAATGTCATCATTCTTTTTCTTTAACATCTCCTCTGCTACTTTTACATTCGAGGGATCATACCCAATCTTGAGCACCAACTCCTATAAAGATTTTATTCTATTATCCTTTGCAAAAGAGGATATCTTTTCCAACTTCAATTGGGTATGAACATTGTTTAGAGATACTTGTAACTTTGTTGCCATATAGGAATCATGTGCCAGTGTGGAGAAAACCATTTCTCCAGTCTGTCTTTGCAAATCCATCTAGTCAGCTGGATGGACTTGTTTGGTGTCAAAAACAATAGTTGACCTTTTGTATTCAGTGACATCTTTGGGTTGAGACACCTGTGCTTGCAGAAATTCCATATGCATTCTTCCTTTCTCTATGTCAAAAACTGACAACAGTCTGTGTTGTGCTGTGGAGGTTTTCTTCAAGAACTGAGCGTAGGTGTTGTTGGTCTGCATCTGGTTCTTCTTTTTAATCATGTCATATTTTTCGAAAATGTTCAGAGGTACAGATCCTTGTGGAGTTTGGGTGGTCACAACTATATCTGTCTACTTCTTTGAAGAAGAAGTGGAAACCACCTAATGTTTTTCCTCAATCACTTTGGTAGAGTAAGGCTCTTCCTCACCAGACATGTGAGTAGCATGAGTGGTTTTGGGTCTCTTGTTGTATACCTAAAAATCTTTTGTTGATACCTCAGTGATTGAAGGAGAGGCATCCTTTCTTGGCCTTTTTTCCTTTGGTACATGTGGAGTGGTAGTCTATGAAAAATAGATTGAAGGAGATTTTTGTTGTTTAGTATATACCAAAGTATTTGCCTCCCACTCTATCTGGTTCACGTACTTTTCAATTTCTGGTTTGAGGGTGTGAGCATAAGGTGAAATTTTGTTTTTGGATCTCATCTCTGCAATGATCCCACTTGGATCATAACGCCAAATGAAACTGGTGTTGAATTTCATTTCCTTTAATATTTTATCAACCTCTTCCCCAACAACTCGACTGTTGCAAATAAACGGTCCTATTTGCCCTTTAATCCTCATCTGCTATTTTTTCTTTAGAGACAAAAAATGAATGTCATTTGAGTTTATCATCTGATGAATATACTCTAGTGAAAATATTCGAACAGGCACATACTTGGGAAGTTTGTATGGAGCTAGTTCACACCCATACACTCTAATCTCTGTGTGATTTTGATATAGGAACCAGTCCCCGGTCCTTGCGAGATCCGAAAGGTGAAGAACTCTTTGGATCTCCTCATTTATCCTCGGCTCTGGTCTTCCACTGAGCATGCTTACTACTAGGTGATAAAACAACTCGATGAACTGTTTGAAACTGAACTCAGTGGAGTTTCTTCTGAGCAATGACATCCATAGAGTTATTGCTTGCAGTTTTCCGTCCTTGTCCATTTTCTACATGAAAAAGGAAAATTTGTTTTCTTGATAGAACATAAACATGTGGGCCAGTATTGAAGAATACTAGAACATGCCTTATATAGGGAAATTTGTCAGTTTCTCATGTAGGTTTTCAGACAAAAAACCATTGTAATCAAACTGGATCGCAACTTTCTCTTCGACAGAGAAAATGGACAGGAAACCTAGGATAGGTTCATCCACCCATTCATCTGAGAAATAACTGAGAAAACAACACAGTGTTGAGATAATCTAGTTTCCCTTTTCGAAGAATATGGAGGAATGATAAGGAGGATTCTTCTTAGGAAATTGGGCATCTTGTGGGAGGAACAGCTCAAAGATTTGTGCTCTTTGGGAAAAAGACAGGTTCTGATACATTTCTGTCATAATTTCAATTGTGAGGGGAGAACGGGGTTTGGCTCTGGGTGCCTGCTTCATTTGATAGATGGCCTCGAGTGTAATAAGGAAAAAGGTTTCTCCAAACAAATATACTATGGCTCTCTGATCAGGGAGGTAGTATGCTTGGCATTTGAGGGTGAATTCAGGAAAATGATAGACTTGGGGAAAAATATACAGAGGGAAACTTGACTACCAGAGCCCAATTTCATCGCTCTGATCAATGAAGGTGTCTTTAAACCATGAATGTAGCTCGACGAAGTCGAAATTGGACCTAGTTTCTGATATTAAATAGTCTTTGTCTACGAATGGGATCCAGTCGAGATAGACAGGAGGTGGGAGAAATGGATTTTCCTCCACATTTGACTTTTTACTTTTGGGCACCATTGATTTCCATCAGTACCTGCACATTGAACACACGTTAGTAGGAAAAAATTTATGGTTGGATGAGATGTTGCAGAGGCGAAGGAAAATGAGTCTCTGATATGTAGGGAGTGTGAGTGGAATGTGAATGACCGAAATGGGGTTGGAATTTAGTGAATTGGTGTCTGTTGGGTGAAAAAGGACAGTTCAGGTGAACAATGAGTATGTGGCCAGTAATAAATGGCCAACAGGTCCTTTAGAGCATGACGGGGTGAGGTGAAGGACATCTGACGTGTGTACCCAGTTGGTGTGAAGAATGGTGATTGGGAAATGAACAAAATAGATATGACCCGTAACGGTTAGATGGAGGGGACATGATGATGGGGTGATGAAATGGGACTTGCAAGGGGTGTCTTTGGGGTGTGACATCTCTAGATGACAGTGATGAGTTGGAGAAAGGGTAAGCGATAAATGTTTGGAGTGGGGGGGTAAGATGCAATGAGATGATACCATGTAGGGATGGGGCCCGCTTGGATAATGCTTCATTCTGGACCTCCCCCCACCATTAAAGGTAGAAAGGTTGGGGGTTTCGGGATCTCTGGTTGAATTTTGATCTGAACAAATCTAGATCAGTCGTTGTTCCGAATGCACTCCTTAACCATCATGTCGGACCCCCCTCCCCCACCGTTAAAAGTAGAACGATCGGGGGGGTCCAGAATCTCTTTTGGACCATTGATTTGCGTGCTAGCAGCATGACCGTAGATCTGAGTGCACACTTTAATCACCTTTTCGGACCTCTCCCCCTCGATGTTAAAGGTAGAACAGTCGGTGGGGTCTAGAATCTCATCAGAGCCATAGATCTGGGTGCCAAAAGCTTAGTCGTAGATCTAGACTCAATGTTTAATCTCCGGGGCACAATTCAGTATATGAGGCAGAACTTAGGCTTAATGACCCTTTTTATGGGTTTTGTGCGCTACTTCCCTTGCTTTTGTCATCATGGGGTTAGAAAAACATTTCACCATCAAGATCATGCATTTTTCATCGATCATATTACATATTTTATTGAAAGGAAACTAACTACCCTATGTCCTAACCTACTCATTTGCACTTTTATCCTATCTTAGACTGTTGGGCTAAGAAAATACTCTACCTTGGGGCTATTTGACCAAGATTAGACTATTTGGTCAAATTTATTCACTAGCTAGGCTAATTACTTGGATAAGATTAGACAGTTTAGCCAAGCTTATTCACTAATCCTAAATACTTAAATTTAAAAGACTTGGCCATGTTTAAATTGTATGGATCAAGTCATCATCATTTCATGGGGCTTTATCCATTTTCTTTTATGCCCTCTTTTATTTTTCTCATTTTTTATTTATTTTTTCTTTCATTTCATTTCTTTTATTTTTCTTTTCTTTTCTGTTCTTTTCTTTTCTTTTGTAGAATGCAGCAATATCTGCAAGTCAAAAAAAAACACTAAAGGAAAAAAATTACAATCAACAGTTGATCCTACAAATTATAGGGTTATAACACCACCTGTCCAACTGCATGCATCACATCTGGTCTGGATGTTGTCACATATAGTAGGCTACCAATCATTGACCTGTATTTCCTCTGATTTGTATACTTTGAATCATCATATTTTCTTAACTTGCAACTGGTTTGCATTGGAGTGATAATTGGTTTGCAATATTCCATTCCAAACCTCTTTAGCATTTCTATGATATACATGGTTAGAGAAATAAAAATTCCTTGGTTTATTTGACGTATTTGATGTCCCAGAAAGAAGGCTAGTTCTCCAAGTAATGACATTTCAAATTCATTCTACATATCCTTTGCAAATTTCAGGCATAACCTTTCGTCATCACTACCAAAAATAATATCATCAACATAAACTTCAATTAATAAAATATTACCTTTACTTACTTTGATGTAGAGGTTGATGTCTACACTTCTTTTTATGAGCATTGCCTGTTGTATATATTTATCTAGTCTAGAGTACCATGCTCTAGGAGCCTGTTTTAGACCATACAAGGCCTTATTTAATTTGCACACATAGTATGCATTCTATGACAATTGAAATCCTTTTGGTTGTTCAATGTAGACTTATTCTTCAAGTTCCCCATTCAGAAAACCTGATTTTACGTCCATCTGATACACTTTAATATTTTTGGAGCATGCATAAGCTAAAAGCAATCGAGTTGCTTCCATTCTGAAAACTGGGGAAAATGTATCTTAAAAATCGATTCCTTCAACCTGTGCATATCCTTTACATACCAATCTAGCCTGTTTCCTTGTAACCTATCCATCTTCGTTCAATTTATTCCTATATACCCACTTTGTGTCGATCACATTATTATCCTTTGGTCTTGGAACCAAATCCCAAGTGTCATTTTTCTCTGTTTGATCCAATTCTTTATCCATGGCCCTTTTCCAAAATTCATCCTTGCTTACCTCTTCAAAATAGGTTGGTTCAATCGTAGATGTGAGTGCTAGGTGTGTTTGTTTTGGTGAATGGATTCTTCTTCTAGTCTCAACTCCTACGTCTTTGTTTTCGATAATCTGATCTAAAGGATGATTCTTTTGTACTCATCTACTAGGTGTATTTGGAGGCCCTTGATGAACTTGAACTTCTTCTTCTTTCAAATTCTCTTCATCTTCCTCTTCTACTTCCTTTTAATCTTTTGCTTCTTCTTCGAAAAGTTGTTCCATTGATTCATTTTCTTCTTCCTTTGATTATGGTCTTCCTGTTTCATCAATTGTTACGTTGATTATTTCTACAAATTTGTTCAATCTCATATTGTAACACTTGTATGCTTTCCTTGTACTTGAGTAACCAACAAGTACTATTTTTTCCACACGAGAGTCAAACTTTCTCATTTTTCCATCTTCTCTTTTGATGTATCATTTTCTTCCAAAAACTTTGAGGTGATTCACATTTGTTGGTCTTCCTTTCCATAGCTCGTAGGGAGTTTTGTCAGTGTTGTTTCTGAGAATTACTCTGCTTTGAATGTGAAATATTGTATGCACTTCCTGTGTCCAAAATATATCTGTCAATTTGGAATCCATTAGAATTGTTCGAGCCATTTCCTCTATTGTCCTGTTTTTTCTTTCAACAACTCCATTATGTTGAGGTGTCCTAGCAATGGAGAATTGTCTTTTTATTCCATGACTGCTGCAGTAGTCTATAAATTCCTTTGAAGTGAACTCTCCTTCATTATCATATCTCAATCATTTGATTTTTTAATCCATTTCATTTTCAACCATTTCCTTGTAGATCTTGAAGTTTTCAAAATCTTATGACTTATTCTTGAGAAAGAAAATTGTAGTCATTCTTGTATAATCATCAACTAATAACATAAAGTATTTCTCACATTTTAAACCCTTCTTTTAGTTGGTCCAACTAGATCAGTATGCACAATTTCCATTGGTCTTGTCATTGAATATTCCTTTCATTTGAATCTGGTCTTTGTTTGCTTTCCTTGTTGACAATGCTTGCATAAAGTGTTGGTTGGTTTCATGATCCGAGGCATTTCTCTAACTGATTCTCTTCTGCTAACTTTGATAAGGTTATGAAAATGTATGTGACCCATTATTCTGTGCCATAGCCAACTTTCATCTTCCTTTCCTAGACAACAATTTTCATTTCCAATTTCACTTAATACACATATGTTGCTTGAAGTTCTCACAACTGTAGCAATCAATTTTCCTGAACCTTCTTTTCTTATCTCTCACTTTTGTTAATCAAAAGTAAATTTATGACCTTGGTAACACATTTGTCTCACACTTAGAAGAATATATTTCATATCTTATACTAGTAGAACATTTTCTTCCTTGGTATTCTTGTTCTCAATTTTGATTGTGCCTTTTCCAATGATTTTAGCTGACTCATCATTTTTGAAGGAGACCGATCCATCTCTTTCCTTTAATAATGTAAGAAACCTGTCTCTATCACCAGTCATGTGTTTTGAATAGCCATTGAAAACATACCAACCACGTTTCTTCTTCTGAGCTTGTAGAGCGAGTTTGAATTCTTCATTGCTATACTAATCCTTCTTTCTTATCCATGTCCTTTTCTTAGGTTCTTGTCTGTGAATGTTGTTATTCTATTGTGGTTCTCTAGGAGAGACTGTCATTCTGCAATCTTTGGCCATGTGTCCAAAATGTTTACATTTGTAGCATTCCACTTTAGTGCTCAAATATTCAAACATGTTGCAACTTCTTCTTTTTGTTTCACTAGGCCTTCTTGGATAACCCCTTTGTGTATGACTTTCAATGTTGTTTTTGTTCTTTTTGTTCGCTCTACAATTCACAGCTTTATGTCCAAAATTATTACGTGCATAACATAAAACAAAAAATATAGTTTGATACCTGGGAGTTGAATATATTCTGAAAGGAGGTACTCTTATAAATTCTTCTTCTTCTTGAGGCCTATCTATCGGTTGTTGATTATGAAATCTGAATCTTCTCGGTGGAGGAGTGTCTCTGTAATATTCCTTGTAGATCTTCCTATCCCCCTT
This sequence comes from Picea mariana, assembly GCA_032191745.1. Taxonomy (NCBI): domain Eukaryota; kingdom Viridiplantae; phylum Streptophyta; class Pinopsida; order Pinales; family Pinaceae; genus Picea; species Picea mariana. The sequence continues at coordinate 74,919 of JASDQU010738144.1, forward strand.
GATTGTTTCTGCATATCTTTTTGGATATGATTCTTGCTCTTTTGTTTTGGAGCTTGATCCTTTTTCTATATGATTGTATCCAAGTCCAGACTTGTCATGATGATATTTTTTACTGCTGATAATGTCATCCAAAACTTTTGAGCCGTTCTGCATATTTTTCTTATGAATATCCTTTCTTAATGTGACAATCTTTGCTTCCAAATTTCCAATGATCTTGTCTTTTTCTTCTAGTTGTTATTTGAGTGCTTCTTCAATTATTTTATCTTCTTCTCTATTTGAAACTTCAAATTTGTGATCATTTGTTCTAGTTCTTGAGTGTCTTCTTTCTTGTCTAGTTCTACTTGTAGTTTCTTGTTTTTCTTCTTTTCTCTTTTGATAACTTCTATGGCACACATTAATACCTCTCGGTAGTCAACTTATGCCTCTTCAATTTCTTCTTCGACTTCTTTATATTCCTCTTCATCTTCTTCATATTCTTCTTCGGGGTGTTCTTTATCAAAGTCTTATACTGCCATGAATATAACTCTTTTTGTCTCACTGTCACTGATTTGATCTTCATTTGATGATGAGATGTCTTCTTTGGTGCATAATATTTTCTTCAAAGCTTTCTTTGTGGTTCTTTTGCCTTTATATGTTTGTTTTCCTTTTGAGTAACCTTCATCATTTCTCTTTTTCTTATAAGGACATTTGTTAGAAAAATGACCAATACTATCACAATTAAACAAATTAAAGGAAGCTTACCTCTATACCTATTGGCGGTTCCCTTGTTCAGTCTTTTGAAAAAGTTGGCCACTTATTCATCATCTTCTGAGACGTCACTATTGTTGCTTTGTTCTTATTTTTTCCTTCCCTTTTTCTTTGACTTTTTGGATGCTTTGAAGGTTGCTTATTTTATATCTGGATTTTCCTGTTAAGTTCTCATTTCATATGCTGTGAATATTCCATGTAATTCATCCATTCTTATTGATTTTAGATCCGATCTTTCTTCTAGTGATGATATCTTAGGGTCAAATCTCATAGGAAGAGATCTTAGTACTTTTTGAAAAATTACAGATTCTTTGATTTCTTCTCCCAATCCTATGATTGGATTTACTATTTCATCAAATCGTCAAAATTAAGCTGTAATATTCTCATCTTCCTTCATCTTAAGTTGTTCAAACTGACTTCTATAAGTTTGAAGCTTTGCTTCTTTGACTTTTGAATCTCCTTCAGAAATATTTTGAAGTTTGTCCCAAATCTCTTTAGCAGATTTACAATGTGCAACTTTGGTGAATATTGTTTCACTAAGACCATTCAGAAGTGCATTTTTGGCTTTGGAATTATTCTGACTGAGTTTCATTGCTTTGTCATTTTTTGGCGGAACTGTTAGTGTTGTGTATCCATCTACAATTGATTGCCAAATTTCAAATCCTTGTGCCCATATATATGTTTTCATCCTTATGCTACAAAATCCATACTTTTGTCCATTGAACTGTGGTATTTCATTTTTATACAAGTTGTTTCTCTCCATGATCTACCTTTCAGTGGTTAAACTTATTTCTAAAGGAACCTCCTCTAATACCAATTGTTGGATTACTGAGAGGGGGGGGGTGAATCAGTAATAGAGAAATTAAATCCTTTTTAATAATATAATCCAAGTGTTATATCAATGTAGCATTATCATCCAATAACTGTAGAGTAAATAATCAATGAACAAATGAAAAATCATACACATACACAGTACACTAGTGTTTTACGTGGAAACCCAAAGCAGGAGAAAACCATTGAATGATTTTTCTTATATGTCTTGAAGAATTACATTCATTGGAAGAACCAACTTCCTTTGTTTTCCGGATGCAATTGGAAGGAGGCTCCAAACCCCTTGTTTTTTAGGCTACAACCTGAAAGAAGCTCCAACTCCCCTATTCTCTGGATACAACCAAAAGTAGGCTACAACCCCCTATGTTCTCCGACTAAAACCTGAAGGTGGCTACAACCACCTGTCATTTCCCCGTCCAACCTCCCTGAAGTAGAAGTAGAATGATGGAACCACTGTCACACTATCACTATGATATATACCATTTTAAAATTATACCAATAAACCTTAACCATGCATCAACATGTACCTCAATATGTAATCAACCTATACCATAAACAAGTGCATCCAGCCATGTACCAAGTATGTACCAATCATGTGTCAATTAATCATCAAACATGACTCATCAAAATGTGCCAACATCATCAACTATACACCTCATGTATGTTCCAACTCATCAACTACTTGTCTCAACCATGTACCCAACATGTACCTTAACCAAAATCCCTCATCAATTTCATCATTGAAATATGATTTGTAACTTTGTAATAGGCCTAGTGTATATGATCACATACCTGTTGGCATGTTTTACAGGCAGTGTATGCTTGTCATTGAAGGAAATTACAACAACGATGTGGCACCAAAAGTATTTTGGGAAGATGCAGCAGAGCAAGCTTGTGAAGACCAGAAGAAATAGTGTAGAGGTGCATGCAGAGTGCAGAGTATGTGTGTTTGTCATTGATGGAAAAGATCATGACCAACAGCACAATGATGATCACATCACAAGATCAGAAGCTAAATTCCATTTCAGGTATCAGAAACAAAGACTCCATTTCCGAGTTTCAGATACCGAGAGCTGGAGGAGTCAAGGAAGCAACTCACGGTAGGAACTTGCAAAATGTGAAACCCTGAAATCCTGAAACAGTCACATCAACCGGAGTTTCAGATACTGGGAGTTGGAGGAGTCAAGAGTTAGGACTCTTCATCAAAGGAGTCCTGAAGTGCCTAAATGCGAAATGTCGAAATCCTGAAATAGGCACATCAACTGGAGTTTTGGATACCAGGAGTTGGAGGAGTCAATAGTCAAGACTCTTCATCAGAGGAGTCCCGAAGTGCCAAAATGTGAAACGTCGAAAATCCCGAAACATGCAAATCAACTAGAGTTTCAGATACCGGGAGTTGGAGGAGTCAAGAGTCAAGACTCTTCATCATAGGAGTCCCAAAGTGCCAAAATGCAAAACGCCAAAAATCCCGAAAGAGGCACATCAACCGGAGTTTCGGATACCGGGATTTGGAGGAGTCAAGAGTCGAGACTCTTCATCATAGGAGTCTCGAAGTGCTGAAATGTGAAACACTGAAAATCTTGAAACAGGCACATCAAGTGGAGTTTCGTATACCGGGAGTTGGAGGAGTTAAGCATCAAGATAACTCTTCACCACAGGAATGTCGAAATGCCGAAATGTCAAATTGCGAAATGGTGAAATAAGCGTGAGACCCATCATTTATAATCCAACAGTGTAGGTTAATCAGGAATATGATCGAAGGGATATTGTTGCTCTTCATAGTTAATCAATCAGTGGTGATTCAGTTGCTGATATGGTTTTTGGAGGTTCATAGTGTAACTGCTAGAAACGACTGATTGTTTCTGCCAGAGGACTGGAAGAGACTTCAGGGTGATCGCCAGAGAAGATGAAGAGTCTCAAGGCATCTGCTAGTGGAACGAAGATTGTTTAGGAGGTGATTGACATATGGGAAAGTGTTGAAGCCCGTAACTGCAACAAAGATGATGAGTTTGACTATGACAGAGAAGACGAAGAGTCTCGACTGGTAGATAGGCTAAGGAATCTTAGCATAACACCCAGTGATGATGGACACATGGGTTTAATAGCCAAAGAAGCTAAAGAGTTGCAATGATGATCAGGTAGAGCACTTGACATGAAGAGCATGTAGAAGCATTGCACATAAGGTATGAAGAAGGTGCACAGAGACTATAAGAATGTAGAACAAAGAAGAGATGAGGGATGTTGTAGAGAGGAATCACACACAGGGAAATGGATGTTGTGGGAGGAGTTGAAATACACAGAAGAGGCGTAATTTAGAGAATCAAAATAAGACGCAGAGCATAAAGTGTAGAAGAAGCAAAGAACAATGATGCATAGCTGAGACAGTAAAATAAGGCTAAGGTGCACTTGTAGAGAAGATCAAAATATTAGAAAGCGGAAGAAGATGCAGGCAGAGAGACATTGATATAGGAGAGCAGAACAGTGTAGTAGAACAATGATGAGACTGGTAAGCCATTGATGAACATTATATCACTATAATAAGTTTCAGTAGAAAATATTTATATTTTAGGGTGGTAGGGAGGTGCTAGAGAGGACTGTTGTCCTTAGAGGTTCAAGTGGGTGCTTGAACATAGGGAGTTGTAGCTTCTATCTGGTTGCAGCTAGATAAACCAGGGTGGCAGGGTGGTGCAAGGGAGAACTGTTGTTCTCTGCTATACAGGTTGGTGCCTGTGTGACTGGAAGTTGGTGCTTCCATCTAGTTGGTGCTGGAACACTTAGGGAGTTGTTACTTACTTCTAGTGGGTGCTAGAGAAACTAGGGAGTTGGTGCTTCCTTCTAGTGGGTGCTAGAGAAACCAGTGAGTTGGTGCTTCCTTCTAGTGGGTGCTAGAGAAACGAGGGAGTTGGTGCTTCCTTCTAGTAGGTTCTAGAGAAAACAGAGAGTTGGTGCTCTCAGCAAGTTGCAGCTTTCAAAATAGAGGTTGTACCCTCATTATGAGTTGGTGCTCATAAGTATGATA
>JASDQU010738144.1:92789-106298 GCA_032191745.1 Picea mariana
GGGTGGTTTCATGTGCCCCCCCCTAAAATCCCATTGTCACATCTTCGAATCCCTCCACTTACCATCTTTCGCCATGTGTCTTCCACTTGGCACCATTATGGCCTACCTTTTTTCCCATTTCCTCACTCCCACCTGTCATCTCCTACAGGTGTTCCTCCCTGAATTCTTCCCTCGGTTTCCACTTCCTCCCATGTCATATTCATTTTCCCTTTTATCCTCCTCCTCCTTCCATGTGCCTCTGTCTTGCTCCATGCCACTTCCACCTATGTCGTGTCCTCACTCCCCAACCTATCACATTACGGCCTCCCTGTCACCTTCTCATGGCACATCACCTCATCATCTAGTGTCACAACCTCTATTTCTTTGCCACTTGGTTCTTCCACCTTAGCACCTTTCATCTTTCCCTCACGGTGTTGATGAAATTGCCCCCATCAGACCCTCATCCACATCTGCCATATGATTCCCCTCGCAGCAGTCCAATGAAGAAGCAAAAGCCAAAGGGAGACTACCACGTCCTACAGGTGCAGAGTTGACCAAGCCATGCCTGATCCCGAGAAAGCAGTTATTAAGGCAGTTGATGGTGGTTGAACGTCATCTCCTTCCATAAATAGAAGGGTGAGAAAGGACTAAGTGTAAAGGTAGATTGTCAGTCTATCCTGTCAAGGATCGCATCTGATAAAAAACTGCATGGGCAGTCTGCCCAACATCTGCATGTGCAGACTGACAGAGAAGCTCCTTGACATCAAGCATTGAACTCATGATGTGATCGTGCCTTCAATGCCTGGGTCAGTTCCAAGTATATGTAGGCATTTTTTCCATTTTTGTAAGGATGGATGGTACAGCAGAGCTCCTGACTGTAATGTTTTAATGAAGCATTGGTTTTCTTGGCTATGTATTTGTATATGAAATTTTCTTGTTTAATGTAAGGCAACTCTCTTTTTCATCTTGTTTAGATCTCATACTGAAATATTTCATGACTGGATGATTCACATGAATCGTCATGACTGTGTTATAATAAGGGATTTATTATAGCGTTGTTATGTTCTTTTAGTGGTTTTGATTTTGAATATAAGTGGTTATTGTGTTCAAAGTTTTCTTCTACAGGTTGTTGGAAGCCTTATGCATACAGCAGCCCTTCACATTTCCTTACAAAAGTCTTCCTCCTACTCACCCTTATTACAACTTACTGCCTGAAATTGAATCAAGGCCTCATCTGCTTGTGCATGCCCGTCCTAGTTTCTGAGTTAGAATGATATTGTTCCGAGTTTACTTCCATTCATCACCCTTTATCAACAAATCATAACATAAACTGATGGGCCTTAGGCTTACTCCTGCTACAATCCAAAAATGACTTCTAACGCCGACATTTTTGGTGTCGTTGTTGGGGACGAAGTTGAAAATTTTCCTTGGGATTGAATGACATCGAGCCTCTGATTCTGAAGGTGCATCAGGCATTGGAGCCCTATGAGATTACCACTGTGCACCTGGTGACTCCATTGTAATGACTTCATTGTGGAAAACTTGTTGTTTTAGTTGTGGCTTCTAGAGGTAGACACATGTGGTGCCATCCACAACTGCCTCTAGCTATGCCTGAAGCTGATCCGGAGGTGATTATCAGAAAAGGGAAGGCCTCTCAAGGAGAAACTTCCACCGCTGAACCAGGTAATCTACCATCTCCTTTTGTAGAAAGTCCATTTCCTTCTTCTTAGTTTCCTAGCAGACATTTTTCTGAATTTTCCCATTTCTTGAATTTAGGGAGTGTTCCTATTGAGTTTTCCCCTCCTGGTCTAGGATTGGAGGGAGAAATCCTTGTCACTCCCCTCTCCCCTGAAGTTGTACCTTGGCGTAGAACCTGGACCACAGAAGATTTCACCACCCCTCCTCTTGTTACTATTGCTGCTATTGCCCAGAGAGAAGCGTCTGCTAACTCAAGCCCCTTAGCCTTCTCTTTGAATCCCCCATTATTTCCCCTTCCACATGGAAGCTCATTTCTAGTATCCCCTGTATTTCGAACTCCTTCTCCTCCAAGTTCTCCTCCACCTGATATCCCTATGGCAGGAGAAAATCCCCCCATGACCAGAATGGAGGCTATAATAGCTTCTAGATATGCTCCCCTTTTGTTACCTCAGCCTCTCAATGCCCTTCCAGCAGATGGCTACCTTCAACAGCTTCCCAAGTTTATAGGCGAAGGGGACATAGCTGCAGAAGAACACCTTGAAGCCTTTTACATCTTTACAAATGATCATGTTATCATGCATGTAGACGTATGGATGAGGATTTTCATTCATAGCCTTGAAGGCGAGGCTAGAAAATGGTTTAGGGCCCTGCCTCTTGGATCTATTGATGGGATTGAGGCTTTGTATAATGCCTTTTTGAGACAATGGGGAGACAAAAAGGACTTCATGTATTACATGATAGAGTTTGGGTATTTGAAGAGAAAGGAAGGAGAGTCTGTCTCTGACTTCTCCAAGAGATTCAATAAAATGTATAATAAAATCCCCGCTGAGATAAACCCCTCAGAAGCCTCTGATAAAATCACTTATGCTAGTGCTTTTGATCGTGATTTCTGACTCCTGTTGAGGGAAAGGAGAGAAACTACTCTGGCTCACATGCAGGATGCAGCCGTGGAAGTAGAATATAACATATTGGTTATTGACTGACTCGGGAATAAGGCTGATAGAGACATATCCAGGAAGACACCTGAAGCCTCCTCATCCAATTCATCTCTAGATGAGGTAACTAAAGTGTTAAAATCACTTTCAACTAGGATGGAAAGGTGGGAGTTAGAAGGGAAGCCCATGTACAAAAATTCCCAAAATACTGATAACAAAGGCTTCAGGAGGCCTATTAACAATGTGCCACAGGCTTTTCCAAGGTAACAAAGGAGGAAAGATAGAGAAGATCATAGGATTCAAACCCCACTCCAAAATAGACTAGTTTCTCATGAGGAAGGAGAGGAGATAGATGAGCTCGGACCTGAAATTCACTGTATTGAAGAAACTTCCCCTTTTCCCCATTTCACTCAATCTGCATATGAAGAATCCCTTATGAACATTCAAATCAAGGAGTTAGGTAAAGGGGAAAAGGCCAACAACACTCCTAACAGATACAATCTCAGGTCAAAGAAGAAAGAAGGGAATTTTGATAGCCATGATCAACCCCTCATAGCAGAAAGGCCTGCTAAACCTGCAACAATCACTACTAAAGAAAAGAAAACTCAGAATACTTCACCAATAGCCAAAAAACCTGTCTCTGAGGTAAGGGAAGCTCCTAATCCTCTTTCCTCCTTTAGTTTTGAGCACGAAATTCAAAATATTAGGATTCTCGTACCCCTCTCAGAGCTACTTAAAAATAAAGATTTCAAAAGGTCCCTCTCCAAACTGCTACAATCTAAGTCCCCCCAGCTTTCCACAGACTCAGTAAATCTTCAAGATGAAAAGCCAACAGTCGTCCTAGGTCCCATGGTAGAATACAAAGATGATTCATCCCCTCCCTTCTACACGTCCCTAAACATACATGATAAGGTGCTGCATAATTGCCCCATGGATTCAGGAGCTTCCCACAACCTTATGCCCAAAATAGTCATGGAAGAATTGGGATTGGAAGTGACAAAGGATTATCACGATCTATACTCTTTTGATTCAAGGAGGGTGCAATGCCTTGGGGTCATCAAAGACTTGGTGGTCTCTTTATTTCAGCTGCCAATGAAGAGTGTGGTCATGGACATTGTGGTAGCTGATGTTCCCCCCAAGTTTGGCATGCTATTGTCAAGATCTTGGATTAAAAGACTTGGAGGAACATTACAGATGGATCTAACATATGACACCATTCCAGTTTTTGAGGGGAACACATGAGGTTGTATAGAGAAGCTCAGCTGGTCTACATTGTTAGTGATGAATCAAACCCCACCAATCATCCTATCTTTACACTTGACACTGATTTGGGGTCTAGTTTATTGCAGCTCACTGATACTCCTAAGGCCTCTTTTCAAATCAGAAAGCAACCCATTTTTAATCATGAGATACCTCCTCCAACCACCTATGTTTGGAAGATGTTCTTCGATAGAGCTTCTTCTAGCATAGGTGCTGGCACTAGAGTGGTTTTTGTGTCACCTTGTCAGGAAACCATATCCCTGTCATATAAGCTGGAATTTGAAACTACCAATAATGTGGCATAATATGAAGCTCTTTTTCTAGGTTTAAGGGCTGCAAAAGAAATGGGAGTTGAGGAGGCAGTGTTTGGAGATGCTGAGTTGATTATCCAGCAAGTCAGAAATTCTTATTGGGATAAGCATCCTTGGCTCAGGAGTTAGAATAATCAGCTGTGGGACCTGATTGATCATTTCTTCTCAGCTTTCAACATTTCTTTTATTCCAAGAGAGGAAAACACTTTGGCCGATTCCTTAGCTGTCTCAGCTAGTCTGTTCAGGATCCCTCTACTGCCAAAGATCAAATATGATGTTGAGATAATATATAGGCCATTTGTACCAGACAATATAAAGCATTGGAAGGTATTCGAAGATGATCTTGAAATCAAAAAATTTCTTCAGTCTGTCGATGAATTTTTTGCATTGCACATTGATCAGGATCCTGATCTCGAAAGTCACCCTCACCCTGAGGTATTTTTAAATGAAATTTCTAATCACCATATTATTCATCTACCTAGCAATCACATTCTGAAGGGACTAGTCCCTTTAGAAAGATTGTTCGATGGGAATGATGTGGCAACAAAGGGTAGGGTTTCAAATGAAGATGTTGATAAAACAGGATGCAACATCGACACACAGGAGGAGCCTAAGTTTTTCAACTTGTCAAGAAGTTTGACCAAAGAGAGGAGGGACGAATATACCGAGTTATTAAAAGAATTTGTTGATGTGTTTGCATGGACTTATGAAGACCTCAAGACATATGACACATATGTCATTGAACACAAGATCCCACTGAAGGAAGAGGCTAATCCATTTAGGTAGAAGCTAAGATAGATAAATCCCATGTTGTTGCCTGTCATGGAGAGAGAGTTGAAGAAGTTGTTAGTTGCCCAAATCATTGTCCCCTTGAGATATTCTGAATGGGTGGCCAATTTGGTCCCGGTGAGGAAGAAAAGTGGAGAAATCAGGCTCTGTGTTGATTTCAGGAACCTGAACAGGAGCTCAAATAAAGACAATTATCCCTTGCCCAACATGGAACACATATTGCAGAGGGTAACTGGTGCATCTAGGATATCCATGATTGATGGTTTTTTTGGCTATAATCAGATATCAGTCATGCCCGAGGACAGAGAAAAAATAGCCTTCACCACTCCTTGGGGCACATTCATGTATGCCAAAATGCCTTTTGGATTGATGAATGCAGGAGCAACATTTCAGTGAGCCATGGATATAGCCTTCATCAAGGAGAAAGATTAGTTTGTGGTGATCTATCTGGATCACATCACAGTCTTCTCGAGGTCTGATAAAGAGCACTTCTGTCACTTTAGGAATTTTTTCTTGAAATGCCAAAAGTTTGGCCTTTCCTTAAATCCCAAGAAATATTTGTTTGCTATGAAGGAGGGGAAGCTGTTAGGCCATATAGTATCAGTAGAGGGAGTGAGAATTGATTGCAGTAGGGTAGAGGCAATTCAAACCCTATCACTTCCTAGGTCTAGAAAGGAAGTCTAGGCTTTTTTAGGGAAGATTAACTTTCTGAGGCGGTTCGCTTCAAATTTTTCTGAGTTGGTAAAACACATCACTGCCATGCTCAGAAAGGGAAAAGAAGTAAAATGGACTATTGAGCCCAGGGAATCCTTTCTCCAAATAAAAAGGGCGTTGACTGAGGCACCTGTGTTGATCAGTCCTAATTATTCCAAGGATTTCCTAATTTTTTATTTTTCTTCTTTTGATGTAGTAGCAACAGTCTTATTGCAGAGAAATGAGGAGGGGCGAGAGCTACCCATTTCCTTCTTCAGTAAAGCATTAAGAGATGCAGAGATCAAGTATGAGATCATGGAGAAATAGGCATATGCCTTGGTGAAATCTCTCAAATATTTCAGAGTCTATGTCTTACACTCAAAAGTGACTGCATACGTTCCTTCAGCCTCTGTGAAAGACATCCTTATACAGCCTCACATAGATGGGAGAAGAGGTAAATGGATTGTTAATATCCTTGAGTTTGACCTGGAGATAAATCCCACCAAGTTGGTTAAAAGGCAGGGTTTAGCCAAGCTACTGGATGAATCAAATTACAAGGCCTTGGGGGTTATCTTCATCAATGCTTGCTCAGAAAATCAGCAAGCTGAGTCATCCAGCAAAAGCTCTCATGGTGGCTTATCACTAGTAGAATGCACCTGGTACAGGGACATTTTGTACTTCCTGCAAGAGTTGAAGCCTCCTGATGGAATGGGTAAAAGAAAGGAAAGAGCTTTAAAGCTCAAGACGGTCAGATATTTCCTCATTGACCAAGTATTGTATTGGAGAGACCCTCTAGGGGTGTTTCTGAGGTGTCTGCATCCACAGGAAGCCCAGAAAGTTATGTTTGATTTCCATAGAGGCCTTTGTGGAGGGCATCACTTCTGGAAGACCACAACTCACAAATTCCTCAGGGTTGGGTACTACTGGCCCACCTTATTCACTGATGTCTGCAGAGAAGTCAGAGCTTGCATCAAATGCCAAAGGTTCTCAGGAAATAAGTAGTTCAAATCTCTGCCACTTAAGTCTGTAGTAACTTCAACACCCTTTCAACAATGGGGGTTGGAATTCATTGGAGAAATTCATCCTCCTTCAAGTGGCCAACACAGATGGATCCTGAATGCAATGGACTATTTCACCAAGTAGATAGAAGTTACCCCCACCAAGAGGGCTTCACACAAGGTAATTATCAGCTTCCTAGAGGATATCATAGCCAGATTTGGCTGTCCCAACAGAATTGTCATCAATAATGTTGCGTCTTTCAATTCTAAGCCTCTAGTTAAGTTCTGTGAGCAGTTCGAGATTTCACTAATTCACTCCACTCCCTATTATTCTCAAGGAAATGGACTGGTAGAATCTTCCAATAAAAGTCTAATCAAACTCATTAAAATATTATTGGAATATAATAAGAGGGACTAGCATTCAAAGCTCAAATTCTATCTATGGGCCGATCAAGTGACAACAAAAAAGTCCCTGGGCACCTCACCTTTTCAACTTGTTTATGGGACGAAGGCTATTTTTCCCACTCAACTCGCTTTACCTATAGAGAAATTCTTTCAAGGTCATGAAGGAGAGCAAAACCATATGGTTAGAAGAATTCATCATGTGGTGGAAGTGCAACAGATCAGGGAGCAGGTAATGGACAGAGCTTACAATCATCAGCAGAAGATCAAGCAGGCCTTTGACAGGAAGGTTAGGAAGAAGGAATTTGAGCTGGGAAATTTGGTGCTTAAGTGGGATGCACCCAGGCAGGATAGAGGCAAACATAGCAAGTTTGATGCCCTCTGGATTGGGCCCTTCAAAATATCTGAATTATTCTCGAACAAACCTTACAAGTTGCAGGATTTGGAAGGTGAAAAAGTTTTTAATGGCTTAGTAAATGGGCATTTCCTGAAGAAATTTTTTTTCTGAGCCTTAAACGACTCCTCTGCTTTTGTAAATATTGTTTTTTTGTTTATCTTCGGCTTAATAAATGACTCCATAGCCCAACAGAAAGGCACTGGAACTGCAGAAGGAGTTCTTAGAGCATCACAGGGATGATACTATCCCCCATGGAGCCTAATGTTAATGCCTAAGCATGTAGGGGGGTATTTTTCCTAATAGGCAACCTCCTTTGGCGAAACGATGGCAAGAAGTGGGGTAAAAACCCACTTACCCTAAGTTTGGGGTGCAAACACACATTTTTTTAAGCGGCAAGCAAATCTAGGTGGACGGAATCTGCGGGCCCAGATCTACAGTCAGGGTTGGATTCTGGAGCCCCATCACCATTCTACCTTTAAAGCAGAGGGGGGGGTCTGGAATTAGTCACGCATCTCTCAACGACCTAGATTGGGAAGCCCAGATCTACGGCCGAGGATTGATTTCGGACCCCCCTTACTGTTATACCTTTAATAAGGAAGAGGGGGTCTGGAATGGGTGGTTTCATGTGGGCCCCCCTAAAATCCCCTTGTCACATCTCTGACTCCCTCCGCTTACCGCCTTTCGTCATGTGTCTTCCACTCAGCGCCATTCTGGCCTACCTTTTTTCCCATTTCCTCACTCCCACCTGTCATCTCCTGCCAGGTGTTCCTCCCCGAATTCTTCCCTCGGTTTCCACTTCGCCCCATGTCATATTCCTTTTCCCTTTTATCCTCATCCTCCTGCCATGTGCCTCTCTCTTTCTCCACACCACTACACCACTTCCACCTGTGTAGTGTCCTCACTCCCTGACCTATCACATTGTGACCTCCCTATCACCTTCTCCTAGCACAANCTTCCCTCGGTTTCCACTTCGCCCCATGTCATATTCCTTTTCCCTTTTATCCTCATCCTCCTGCCATGTGCCTCTCTCTTTCTCCACACCACTACACCACTTCCACCTGTGTAGTGTCCTCACTCCCTGACCTATCACATTGTGACCTCCCTATCACCTTCTCCTAGCACATCACCTCATCATCTGGTGTCACAACCTTTGTTTCTTCGCCACCTGGTGCTTCAACCTCATCACCTCTCATCTCTCCCTCACAGTGTTGACGACATCGCCCCCATTAGACACTCATCCACATCTTCCATATGAGTCCCCTCATAGAAGTCCAATGAAGCAACAAAAGCCAAAGGGAGACTACCATGTCCTACAAGTACAGAGTTGACCAAGCTGTCCCTGATCTTGAGAAAGAATTTATTGAGGCAATTGATGGTGGTTGAACGTCGTCTCATTCCATAAATAGAAGGCCAGGAAAGGACAAAGCATAGAGGCATATTGTCAGTCTATCCTGACAAGGATCACGTCTAACAGAAGACTGCATCGGCAGTCTGCCCAACATCTTCATGTGCAACCTGACAGAGAATCTCCTCAACGTCAAGCATTGAACTCAAGACGTGATCGTGCCTTCAACGCCTGGGTCAGTTCCAAGTAAATGTAGGCATTTTTTCCATTTTTGTAAGGATGGATGGTAGAGCAGAGCTCCTGACTATAATGTTTTAATGAAGCACTGGTTTTCTTGGCTATGTATCTGTATATGAAATTTAATGTAAGGCAGCTCTCTTTTTCATCTTGTTTTGATCTCATACTGAAAGAGTTCATGACTGAATGGTTCACATGAATCGTTGTGTTTGTGTTATGATAAATGATTTATTATAACACTGTTATGTTCTTTTAGTGTTTTTGCTTTTGAATATAAGAGGTTCTTGTGTTCAATTTTTTCTTCTACAGGTTGTTGGAAGCTCGATGCCTACAATAGCCCTTCACATCTCCTTACAGAAGTCTTCCTCCTACTCACCCTTATTACAACTTACTGCCTATAATTGAATCAAGGCCTCATTTTCTTGTGCATGCCCAACCTAGTTTCTAAGTTAGAACAATATTGTTCTGAGTTTACTTCCATCCATCACCCTTTATAAACAAATCATGACATAAACTGATGGGCCTCTGGCTTACTCCTGCTACAATCCAGTACTGATTTCTAACGCCAACACTCAGGAAATATCTATCTATGTATATTTCATATGTGTGAATGATCTCTAATGTTCTATTGCTTACTTCCCTGCATTATTGTGATTGTCATTCAGTGCTACACAAAGAGTTTAAAATAAGCATAATTGTTTAAGCTTTGTAACAACTGATTCACCCCTCCCCTCTCAGTTGTACAACAATTGGTATCAGAGCTGACCCATTTTATCTAAGGGTAGATCCTAGAGCTTAAACATGTCAATCCATGAAGGAAATTCAACCAATAATGTTCCTCTATTCAATGGAACAAAATTTTCCTTCTGTAAAGTTAGAATGAGAATCTACATAATGGCTTTAGGTGCAGATGTTGTAGGACAACTGAGAGGGGTGGGGGGGTGAATCAGTTTTTACTTTGCTTCAACAATTATGCTTATTTTAAACTCTTTACACAACATTTAATGACAATCACGATAATGCAGGGAAGTAAGCAATAGAACATTCAATATCAGTCACACATATGAGATACACAGAGACAGATATTTCCTGAGGAAACCCATACAGGGTAAAAAACTCTTCTTCTTTATATGATAAGTAATCTTTACATTCTTTACATTATCATACATATAAGAACCAACTCATAATGAGGATACAACCTCTATTTTGCAAGCTGCTACTTGCTGAGAGTACAAACTCTCTGGATTTTTCTAGCACCAACTAGAAGGGAGCACCAACTCCCTAGATTCTCTAGCACCAACTAGAAGGAAGCACCAACTCCCTGTGTTCAAGCACCCACTTGAACCTGTAAGGACAAAATTCCTCCCTAGCACCTCCCTACCACCCTGAAATATAAATCTTTGCTATTAAGACTTATTACAACGATATAATGTTATTCAATGGCTTACCGGTCTCATCACTATTCTGCTACACTGCATTGCTCTACCTGCATTAGTGTCTTCTGCACACTCCTTGCGCTTTCTATTCTTTTTCCTTTTATGCTCTCTGTGCCATGTCCCTTCAATGTACCATTCCCCTTATGTGCATCTCTGTTGCTGCGCTCTGCCTCCTTCTTCACACCTTAATCACACACAATAGAAACAACACGATCTCTTCTTTATTCCCCATGCTTATTGCCTTTGTGCTCCTTGTGCATCCAATATCCGCCAAAATCCTCATGTCTAGTACTCTACATGATCATCATTGCAACTCTTTAGCTTCTCTGGTGGTTCAACCCACCCGTCCAGCATCACTGGGTGTTATCCTGAGATTTCTTAGCCTTTTTGGCAATTGAGACTCTTCATCTTCTCTATCATAGTCGAGCTAATCCTCTCTGTTGCAGTTATAGGCTTCAACGCCCATCCATCTGTCAATCACCTCTAAGAATAGTCTTCAATCATTGGAAGATGCCTCCAGCCTCTTCCTCTTCTTTGGTGATCATACTGAGGCCTCTTTAAGTCCTCTAGCAGAAACCCTCAGTCGTTTCTAGCAATTACACTGTGAAGTGCAACAGTAGCCCTCCGATCATATTCAAGTTCACCTGCACCATTGGATGGAGTTCGTAGGTTCTTGCGTTTAATTCGTCGTTTCGCATTTCGACATTTTAGGATTCCTGTGGTTAAGGTTTCTTTACGCTTCACATATTGATCCCCGAAACTCTGAAATTGAGTTTGGTTACACTAGCTCCTTCCTCCATCTTCCACTGATGTGACCAATGGCTATGACCATAGGCTGAGCCAAAACGTGTTTTTCATTTCATCATTTTGGCAATCCTGTTGTGAAGCATCTCGACTCTCCAAGTTGCGATCTCCGAAAATCCGAAAAAGGAGCTTAGCTGGACTAGCTTCGATCATTTCGACATTTCGTATTTC
Source organism: Picea mariana (assembly GCA_032191745.1). Taxonomy (NCBI): domain Eukaryota; kingdom Viridiplantae; phylum Streptophyta; class Pinopsida; order Pinales; family Pinaceae; genus Picea; species Picea mariana. The sequence continues at coordinate 104,245 of JASDQU010738144.1, forward strand.
GACATTTCGCGATTTCGCTTGTCACGAATTCCTGTTGTGAGGCATCTCGACTCTCCAAGTCGCGATCTCTGATATATACTCCATGTCACAATTTCGCATTTTGGCTTTTTGCGATTTCGCATATCATGAGTTCGAGAGGTTAGGGAACCCCGTTCCTTGACTTTCGAGGCAGCGAAATGATGATCTGTCGCCACGTGTCCTATGGATCCAATGGTCCAGTTCTTGTCGTGATTTCGATACTTCACGGACCTTATTCATGTCTAATCAATGGTCCAGATCAATCCTTGATCCGACGGCTAGGATTATTTCACGATTTCCCATATCGCGACTTCAAAGGTTAAACTTCCTTTGTTCTTTGATTTCCCGGTCTGTGAAATCCCAGTATCTGAAACTCTGAAATGGAGTCGGACTAACATATTTCAGCGTTTCACATTTCCCCGCTTTGGGACTCCTGTTGTGAGGGTCCTTGACATCTTCAACTCTCGTTCTGCGAAATCCCGATATCCAAAACTCCGAAATGGAGTCGAACCAACATATTTCGGTGTTTCACATTTTGCCGCTTCGGGACTCTTGTAGTGAGGGTCCTTGACATCTCCAACTCTTGGTATCTGAAATCCTGGTCAAAGTGCCTATTTTGGGTTTTCAAGGTTTTGCATTTTGTGATTTCGAGATTCCTGTGCTGGAGAGTCTCGACTCTTGACTCCTCCAACTCCCGGTATCCAAACCTCTGGTCGATGTGCTTGTTTTGGGTTTTCATGGTTTCACATTTCACGATTTCCAGACTCCTGTGATGGAGAGTCTTGACTCTTGACTCCTCCAACTCCCAGTATCCAAACCTCCAGTCGATGTTCCTGTTTTGGGTTTTCGGGGTTTCACATTTCACGATTTCGGGACTCCTGTGATGGAGAGTCTCGACTCTTGACTCCTCCAACTACCGGTATCTGAACCTATCCTTTCTTTTCCATTTCTACATACTATGAACTTTCCATCAATGACAAGCACACCTACCTGTAAACATGCCAACAAACTCCCTCTTTGGCATTGATGGCAACCCTGAATGACTGTGCTAATCTGTTTGGACCTCCAACTGTAACATCGAGTCTGGACCACTCCTTTTCTCCCCCTTTGACATCAATTTCAAAGAAAACATGCTCCCCCTGAGCTGTTGCAGTATTTTTAGGAGGTATTAGATATTCAATCAAATACAATACTCCCCCTAACAGGATAGACTCTCTTAGGTGTGAGACGAGATCACACCCAAATTCTGTCGGAGATATTCAAATGGTGTCTTGGCTAGTGGTTTAGTAAAGATGTATGCAATTTTTTCCATGGTTGGAATGTAATGGACTTAAACAACCTGATTGGTGACCTGCTCTCTCAAAAAATGGTATTTTATGGGAATATGCTTGGTCTTGCAGTGGAATACAGGATTCTTAGACACATTGATGGCACTAGTGTTATCACAATGAATTGGGATCGGTGCAGCATAGTTTACCTCCAAGTCTGTAAGTTTCTAAATCATCCATATTACCTGAGTGCAACGTGTAGCAGTAGCAATGTACTCTACCTATGTAGTTGATAAATAAATGGAACCTTTCTTTTTACTCAACCATGCTACTAAAGAATCTCCTAAGAAGAATGCACCTCCACTCATGCTTTTTCTTTCATCCACGCAGTTAGCCCAATCAACATCTGAGTAGATTGATAATTGAAAATTCTGATTCTTAGGATACCATAGGCCATAGTTCATTGTTTCTTTCAAATATCTGAATATCCTTTTGACAGCTAGCAAATGACTCTGTTTAGGTGCAGACTGATATCTTCCTACCATTCCAACAACATGCATTATGTCTGGGCGAGATGCTATGATGTAGAGAGGGCTACCGATCATTGATCTAGATGAACTTTGATCAACATCAAGTGAGTCATCATCCTTACTTAATTTGCATCCAGTAACCATAGGTGTGCTCACAGGTTTAGAGTCTTCCAATTGAAACCTTTTCAACATTTCTCTTAGATATTTTTCTTGAGAAATGAACATCCCTTCAGACCTG
>JASDQU010738144.1:135055-153138 GCA_032191745.1 Picea mariana
GATTGATCACTTCTTTCACATAGCCACTTTTCTACATTTCATGTTCTATTTTTCCTTAAGGTCCTCTCAATGTATGCACAAATTGTAGATTTTGGAGGAACTATGAGGGCTACCCAACAAGCCTGTCTTTTGACCTCTTGTTGGGATCTAAGTTTAGTTATGCAAATCTGTCCTTCTTGTTGTTTTAGGAAAATAAATCGGATTGTTTACTTCTTCCAAGAATTTTTCCCTCAACTAATGGATATATGCTCTTTTAAGGTGCCCTTGCAAGTGGTTTTAGTAACACAATGTTAGCACATGCATACCTCAAAACATATAGCACTCCTCTAGGATCTTAACAATCTCCTATTGTTGATCTAAACACTAAGCATACATGAAAACTGAACACAAGTATGTTTTGTCAACATCACCTTAGATAAAACCCCCCAAGGGAAAATGAGTTTAGAATGAAAGTGTATATATGTGATGTCTCAAGCATGGAAGGAAACAAGTAAAAACATAAAATGGAACCTGTACAAGTAGAAAGCTCCTCTCAATCTTTGCTAGAAGGTTCCAAGAGGAATGTGCCCAAGCAAGTGTTCCCTCTCTCCTTTGTTGTCTCTTCCACTGAACTGATGTGCCCTTGATCCTCCTTTGACCAATGAAGAAACCCTTGCACACAAACAAGAGCTTGCGTGTGTCATCAACACTGAATCTCTCGGATCTACAATAGCTCAAGAATTGATAGTGCTTGTTTAGCTTACGCCCTCCTCCAAGAGTGCGCCCTCCACCAAGCATGAACTCTCTCCAAAAAATAATGAGGGTCTAAGCCTACATTCATGGAGCCTCCATGCACCCTCCATGAATGTAGGCTCCCAATATTCCCTCACACAATTCTTCCATTCTCCTCTCAATGCTCCTCTCTAAACTCTCCAAGTGAACAAATGAGTGAATGAACCTTCAAGTGCCCTATGCGCCCCTCTTGAACCATCCATAACGAAACCTAAAGATGAATGGCCTAGATCACTCCAAGCCACCTCTAATAAATGGGTGAGATCATCTCAAAATAATCTCACTTATAAACCCACTTTGGGTTAAGTGTCCTAAGTTCACTTTATGTCCCTCAATTCACCCACTTAGTGAATTAATTGTCACTTTTTCCTTAAGTGACAAATTCCACCTTTTTTACTTAGGATAGAGTCAATGTGGAATTATAAATAAAGTACAAGGTACAGTCACAAATATTTCCCTCTTGTGGTTAAAGACTCACAACTATTGAAATATTGTAACTACGAAGAATATTCTATTTATAATTGAGTTATTTTCTTATAGATCAAATCCCCTTTTGTGGATTGATCATGTCGGGATTTGTATAAGACCAAATCCCCTTTTGTGGATTGGTCAAACAATATTTAAATTGTGTTGTTTGTAAAGTCGGCCCCTAGGGCTAATTAAAGTGGTTTCAACCACTAGTTGGAGAATTCGACCATGATTGATGAAAGGACATAACCCTAGCACCTCCCAGCCAGTATAAATAAGTGAGGAGGGCGCCTCATTCTCTCACCCACTCAAGTCACTCATCTAGTGTGCAAGTTTTAAAGGAAGATGAAGTTAGAAGAAGGAGAAGAGAGAGGCACATGCTTAGTGGTGGATTATCTCTAGTGTTTTGGTCTTTCTCTTGGCATTATATTGGTAATCTATATTAAGGAAGTTTTTGTTGGGTTTTCTCCCCCATGAGGGTTTCCAAGGATAAAATGTTGTGTACCTTGCGATTGTGTTTCTCTGAATGATCCTATTTTGTGCTATTATCTTTCAAAAGCATTAAAAATTAGCATGGTATCAGAGCTAAACTGAAGAGAGTTCCTTTCATTGGGTAATAAAAAACGTCATTGTTGTCATACAAGAAAATTAGGGATTTTTGTTGGAAGGGATTTTTTTCCTAAAAACAATCTAGAAAAGTGCACCCTAGCCTAACGAACTCGTTGGAATCTTGAGCACACCTTTTCAATGGCCAGAGCCTCTGAAAATTCAAACCCTAGTTTTGACTGGTACTAGAAAACCAGAAAACCAAAACCAGTACCAGAAGTACCAGTCCATATTTTCGTAGGTCAATTTTCAAGGGGTAAAACTTGAAATTTTTTAAGTCTGACAGCTCCAGCCTTCTAGCCTCAACCCAGCGCAACTCCTGGTAAGTTCAGAATCACTTTATGAGCACGTTCAATTTTTAGACATTTTCTTAGCTCTAGGTCAAGATGTCTGCAAGAATTAAGCTTGTTGACAAGTTAGAAGGTGTGGAAAAATTTCATTCCTGGAAGTACAGAATTGGACTCATTCCTAAAGAGAATGACCTAGAAAAATTCATAAAAGAAAATGTACCAGAACCCGAAGAAGAAGAAGCGAAATCAAAGTACAAGAAAGATATGGTTAGGGCCAAAAGGATCATTGTAGACTCCATTAAAGATCACTTGATCCCTCAAGTGTCTTCTAAGAATAATCCAAAATAAATGTTTGATTCCCTAACCAGAATGTATGAAAGAAAGAACATCAACTAGAAGATGAACTTGAAAACCCAACTCAAGAGTACAAGGATGCAGAAAGGAGAAACAATCCATGACTATTTCTCTAGGGTTTCTCAATTCAAGGAACAATTAGAAGCAATTGGAGACAAAATAAAAAAATATGAACTTATAATTGTAACACACCCACTATCGAAATTTTAAAATTTTTTTGGATTAATCTCCCACAAATGAGATATCTCCAGAAACCTGCCTTAGCGAAATGCCAATCCCTGGTTCTATATCGGAATTCGGGGTTCCTTCTATCGGGGTTTTGACACCCACGATGTCTTGGAAACTTCAATCACCAATCTCCGATCTCTGATTCACTCCTTGGTTGCCTCAGCCCCACTTGGCTAAGCCTTTGAACCACACGACCAGTTCCTATATGATCATTCGACAGCTTCTCGTCGGGGTTTCGAAGTTTGCGGTGTCGAGGTGCACATGTACCCGGAACTCCCGATCCTCTGATCCCCGATGTGCTCCTAGCATATTGGCTTTCTGGGCTAAGTCCTGGTCAATACGACCACGACGTTCACAAGACCACAGTCTTAATGCTTGTCGGGGTTTGGCACCTCTCAATGTCATGGCGCACAAGTCCCCTGGACTCTCGACGCGCCTTTACACTGGCTAGCCCCCTTGGCTATACCATGGTCCATATGACCACTTATCATATGACGGCAGCCGTATAACCTCCCATCGGGGTTTCGACATTTGCGATGACACAACACACCTATACTCAGGACTCGTGATATCCCGATCCCCGATTCTCTCCGGATGCTCGACACGTGCCCCTTGGATCAAGGGCTTATAATGGTGTCGGGAATTCGCATATCGCGGTTTTGTGATGTAAGGGTTTCATGTCCTTGAAATCCCCGATACGCCAATTCCCGATATGCCGAACTCCGACTCTCCGGGATCCTTTGCCATGTATCCCTGTTGTTTGGACGACTCAGATCCTATCGGGAAATCACGGATCGCGATTTCCTGTTGCACAATTTCCTTACCATCGAAAACTCCGATGAAAAAAACGCCGACGGCGCCCGATCCTTTGCCACCTGTCCTCGCAGACGGACGGCCCGGATTGATTCTCGGGGTTTCGGGACCTATGATATCCTGGTTCTCGTGGCCTTGAGAACTCCGATTTTTCGATGGGCCAATCGCCGATGGTTCTCGATGGTAGCCACCTGTCTCACAGATGGACGGCTATGATTGCACCGGGATTTTCCTACGGGTTTTCCGAATCTTCCCAGGTGATGGAAACCTGTCCTTCACCCTAACTCTAGTGGTCCCAGCTTGCTTACGTCACCGTCGGGATATCGCCGATCGTGATTCCCAGTGATGCAGTTTCCTTATCTTTGAAAACCTCGATTTCCCGATCCACGACTCTACGGGATCCTCTGACACGCGTCTTCAAACAATGGATGGTCCAGATCTGATCGGGAAATCGTGTATCGCGATTTCAATATGTATGAGTCTTTTGTTTCTGGAAACCCCGATTTCCCGATCCTCGACTTTACGGGATCTCCTGACACGCGTCCTGCACAGTGGACGGTCCAGACCTGATCGGGAAATCGCGGATCGCGATTTCAATATGTAACGGTTCTACACTCCCCAAATCTCCGATGGTCAAAATCCCGACGCCTCCCGAACGTTGACACGTGTCCTACCGGGATCAACGGCTAGGATCCGTTCTCTGCACACTAGAGTTTAACTCTGGCGCATCTTCTCGAGGTCTGACGGTTGTCGGGACTATGTTCCAAGATCCGACAGTTCAGATCATTTCCTCGCATGCCTACTCCTGCGCTTAACCCCTGTGTAGCTTCTCCAGATCCAACGGTTGACGGGTAATTGGACCGAGATCTAACGGTCTAGATTCGTTCGCTTGGGTCTTGGAGTTTATGATCCCAATTTCTCGTTGCTCACGATGATGGCAGGAAAAGGGGCGAGGTGTGTAATGCCTGTGTTACTGTCGCCAATCTAATGGTCGTGAATGACTATGGATCCTCCGACGAGATCTCATCTGTCGACTTGTCACTCCTCATAACACTACTATCTTGGAACCTTAATAGAATCGTTCCTCCTCGTGCAGGGTTGATAAGGCCTGTGCATTCGAGTCCTTATTCTGGGTTCTTAGTGAACCTTTCTGAGGAGGGAATCTCTGTGAAGAGATTCTTACCGAGGCATTTCCGGAAGCAGATAAAGGGAGACAGCTTCCCGAGAGAGGCTAGGCATGAGTAGATTCGGTTATCAACGTAATTCAAGCACGGTCTCCTCGGTGTTAGGCATATATCAACTCATTCATATCAAGCACTACACGGTCATTCTCATGCTGAAATCATTTACTATTTCACAAGTCTATGAGCTAATAACTACTCCTTATTATCAATTAATGCACAAGCATTCTTACACAAGAAATATTTGCAATTCCACAAGTCTATGAACCTGCGTGACAGCATATAAATTTCGGAATGCAATATAAGCAAAATACTTATCATAAATAACTTCAGCAATGGAAGCAACTGCTGAGAGGGCTGCTCGTTTCCACCCAACCGTAGGCGTAGTGACTCCTAATGGATTTACCACTAGCCACCCCCCAGCTGAGACCACGATGTCCTGAGACCTGCGTCTCTCCGTCTTCCAGTGCCCAGGAGCGAAGGTTGCAATCCCCTTCCTCTTTGCGGTCACTCACTCTGCTTAGAACTGCCTGAGTTCCCCTCGTGTCCGCCCCCTTCAATCGTTTCAGCCATACGCCTTATCCTCTCGCGAGGTTGCGTGTGGCTCGATTACCCTTGCGCTGGTCATTCATGATGGCTCTATGGATAGGCGGTTCACCTTCCCATCCCTCATCAAGCCATCAACCTACCGGCCTGCAAGGCATTAATTTCAGGGCTAGCGAGCCGCTTTTGGTTCTCCGGGCCAGTGGAGTCCAAATACGGTACTTAATTCTTGGTGGAAGTTAACGCCCCTTTTTCAGGTGCCTTCCACCACCATCGTGGTCTCTTTTCCGCACATCCCCTCTCAGCAGTTCTGCAATAAATTCAAACTGTCATTTACATTCATTAACCTCTTCTTGCAGGTCCATTTACATCACATATTCATACTTATGAGTTTTTCCATAGTCCTTGGCCAGTTCAGTTATATTTAGAATCTGGGGGAAACAGGGTGTTACAATAATGATAGCTCTTAATGGTCTCATAAGACCTTGGGATGAATTCATCCAAACTATTTGTGTAAGAAAAGAAAAAACTCCTTTTGATAGCTTATGAGAAGAATGTGTTCAAGAATAAGCAAGAGTGGCAAGAAAAGAAGTTCTACTATTAAGCGATGAATATCAAGCCTTAGCTACTCATACTAAAGGAGGAAAGAAAAGGTCTCATTTCCAAAAGGAGACCCATCTTCACAAGGAATCTCACTCCCCAAAGAGATTCACCCACTCTCATAAAGAATCTCACCCTCCAAGGAGATTCCAGAAATATCAGAAGGGGCAAAGAAGAGAAAAATATTTCTCCTCTGATCAATGTTATCATTGTGATAATATGGGACACATTGCTAATAATTGTCCTACCAGAAAGGAAGAATACAAGAAGAGAAACAACAAAAGACATCATGACCATGTAGTTGAAGATGATGATCCACCCTCAAAGATGATTAAAGAAAAGATTAAAGACTATGTTTTATTCTCTGCCCTCTCAGGCTCTGTGATATCTGGTGAGGATACTTGGCTCATATATATTGGTGCTTCTAATCGCATGACAGTTTGAAGAGACATTCTCTCTAGCCTTACAAAAAAGGACTTTCCCCAAAAAGTATCACTTGGAGATGACTATCAGTACCCTATCAAAGGAATGGGAGAATCCACTTACAAACTAGATTCAAGAACTCCGATGAAGATGAAGGATGTATTGTATGTACCATTTTTGACAAAGAACTTACTTTCTATCTCATCTTTAGATAAGAAAGTGTTCAGGGTTGCATTCATAGTTGGTGAAGTTCTTATGTTTCTTAAAGGAAAAACCATAGAAGATGAAATTTTTATTGGAAAAGAAGAAGGTGGCATGTATAAGTTAAAAGGTCACTTAGATGCAACCTTGACTCACTCTACTAAAATTCCATGTGAACTTTGGCATAGATGACTAGCTCACATCAACTACAAAGCCTTACCATCTGTAAGCAAGGTAGTTACATGACTACCATAATTCAAGGTTGATCATGAAGGTGTGTGCAAGGGATGTGCACAAGGAAAGAATATAAAGAATCCTTTCCCAAAGAGAGACAGTAAAGAAGAAATAATCTTCGAGCTCATCTACTCAGATGTATGTGGTCCAATGTCATCAACCTCTCTAAGTGGGTATGTATACTATGTGTCAGTTATTGATGATTATTCTCACAATACTTGGGTTTATTTCTTGAAATCCAAAGATGAAGTACTTGGAAAGTTCAAGGAATTCAAAGCCTTGGGAAAAAATCTCTTCAAAATAAAAATCAATATACTCAGGTCAGATAATGGAGGAGAATACACCTCAAAATATTTTGGAATATTTTGCAGAGATGTCGGGATTAAGAGGGATCTCACGGCTCCCTATAATCCTCAACAAAATGGTGTAGTAGAAAGAAAGAATAGAACAATAATGGAAGCAATGAAAACTATGATCCATGATCAAGATCTTCCAATGCACTTATGGCCTGAAGTAGCAAGAACAACAGTCTATGTCCAAAACAGGTTATCCCATAGTGCGCTTGGATTGAAAACTTTTGAAGAGATGTTTTCTGGAAGGAAGCCAGAAGTAATACATCTAAAAATATTTGGTTGTCCAGTGTTTGTACACATTCTGAAAGAAAGGAGAACTAAGCTAGACCCTTCAGGAAAGAAGGGAATATGTGTTGGATATTGTGATGTCTCTAAGGCCTTCATAATTTACATACCAGTTTTCCATCATATTGAGATTAGCAGAGATGTAGCCTTTGATGAAGATGCAACACTTAAAATGTCAAGGAAGTGTCATCTTAAAGAAGTATATGAAGAAGAACCTGTAGCTCCCAGAGTCGCATAACCTATGAAGGAAGTTACAATTTTCCTTGATGATGAGATTCTAGAATATCATGATATGATATAATCTCAAGAACCTCCCCAGATGACAATCTCTCACAAGACAAAGCCAACTTGCACAAGGGAACTTATTCAATATGGTGAGAAGTATGGTGCCTCAGAAGGAACCATGAGACAAAGAAAGAAGCTTAAGCCATTTTCTGGTTATATGGCCTCGATGTGTGATCTCATAGAGAAGGAGCCCACTTTTTTTGAAGAACCCATTCAGAAGAAAGAATGGGCAGATTCCATGACAGAAGAATACCAATCCATTATAAATAATGATGTATGGGAAATATTTTCCATACCAAAGAACAAATATGTGGTATCTTCTAAATGGCTATACAAGATAAAACATGATGCAGACAAAAGTATTGAAAAACATAAAGCAATATTTGTAGCTCGTGGATTTTCTCAAAAGGAAGGCATTGATTATGAAGAGACATTTTCTCATGTGGCTAGATACACTTCTATCAGAACAAATATAGCTCTTGCAGCCAAGATGAAGTGTATATAGAACAACCGCAAGGGTTTGAAGTTGAAGACAGAAAGACTCATGTCTGCATATTAAAGAAAGATTTGTACAGATTAAAGCAAGCTCCTAGAGCTTGGTATGGCCAAATTGATAGTTTCCTGACGAGCTTGGGATTTACCAAAGTAAAGTTGATTCTAACCTTTACTTCAAGGTTATGAATGATGATCCAACTATATTGTTGTTGTATGTAGATGACTTATTCTTAACTGGAGAAGAAAATCTCATCACATATTTTAATAAGAAGCTCACTACATAGTTTGAGATGAAATACCTAGGCATGATGCATTATTTATTAGGTCTTGAAGTTTGGAAGAGCCTATATAATATCTTCCTTAACCAAGGGAAGTATGCAGAAGAAATATTGGAGAGGTTTGACATGTTGGAGTGTAAATCCATGAACACACCCATGGAAACAAAGTTTAATCTCCTGGTAGATACTTCGTCAGAATTGGTTGATGCTACTATGTACAGATAGATTATTGGTTCATTGATGTATCTGACGAATACTAGGCTAGATATATGGTTTGTTGTGAACACCTTGAATCATTATTTGGTATATCCCAGACATGTTCACATTGTAGCTGCAAAACATGTGATGAGATACCTTAAGGGTATGTTGGAATATGGTCATTGTTATACTGAAAATCATGACTTCAGACTGTATGGATATACTGATTCATATTGGGATGGAAGTTAGAAGAAGGAGAAGAGAGAGGAACATGCTTAGTGGTGGATTATCTCTAGTGTTTTGGTCTTTCTCTTGGCATTGTATTGGAAATCTATATTAAGAAAGTTTTTTATAGGTTTTCTCCCCCATGAGGCTTTCCCAAGATAAAATGTTTTGTACCTTGTGATTTTGTTTCTCTCAGTGATCCTATTTGTGCTATTATCTTCGAAAAGAATTAAAAATTCACAAGGGGACCACTTCCCAAGGTACACCAAAACTCAACACTCCCTCTTAACAAGGAAAGTGTTTCTCACCAAGCCCATCTTGTCTCTGAAGTAGACATGCTTTCCCCTTCGCAAGGCCTTGGTGAGAATGTATACAACCTACTCATCATTCGGAATGTACTGAAGTTGTACTTCCCCTCACTGAACTCAATCTCTAATGAAGTGGTATCTGATATCAATATGCTTCGGCTTGTCATGAAACACTGGATTCTCAAATAGTTTGATACAACTTTGATTATTGCAGTGAATGACAGTCAAAGGCAACTCCTAACCAAATAATCCATTAAACCTGCAATGTACCTCAAAACATGTTTTTCTCCAATCCAGTGAACACTCCTCGGCTGAGAGTGTTCACGACAAAACAAATATCTAGTCGATTGTTGACCAGATACATCAACGAGCCGATCAACTGCCTATGTCCTATAACATCCACCAACTGGGAATCTGAAGTGCTAAGCTTCTTCCAGTTGGTGACCATGCGTGTCAGCATAGGCATGTAGTACTCCATCTCAAATCTACTCAATATGTCTGCAAAATACTTCCCCTGTCCCAGGAAGATGTGACACTCCTTCTGCCAAACCTCCATGCCCAATAAATAGTGCATCAACCCGATGTCAGTCATATCAAACTCTTAGGAAAGACTCATCTTGCACTCATCTATTAGATGCTATGCTCCTATCATGAATAAATCATCCACATACAGAATGAGAATAAGCATGTCCTCACCTCTAATGATGTAGTAGAGGTTAGGATCAACATCGCTCTTCTCAAAACCCATCTGAATAAAATATGAGTCTATGCACAAATACCAAGCTATGGGAGATTACTTCAGACCATACAATTTCTTTCTTAGAAGGCACATGTGAGACTCTCTCTCACACACCTAAAACCCCTGTGGCTTCTCAATGTACACCTCCTCCTCAATAAATCCATTGAGAAATGTGGCCTTTACATCAATTTGATGTATCCTCCAACCCATATTTTTCTCTATGGAAATAATACTCTGAATGGAAGTGTATCTCGCAACTGGTGTGAATGTATCATCATAACCAACTCCCTCTACCTAAGAGAATCCACACGCCACAAACTGGGCCTTGTGTTTTTCTATCTTTCCATATGCAACATACTTGATCTTATACAACCATATGGAATTCATAACTGACTTCCCCACTAACCTCGACACCACCTCCCATACATCAAATGTTGCGCATAATGGAGTCATACTCCTCCAGCATGGCCTCTCGCCAAAACTGTTGGTCAAATTCCTACATGAATTTCATGGGCTCTGCATCTTTGATGCTCGTCACCATCACCAAGTAGGACCCAAGCATCTTTGGTGCTCTTCTCTCTCAGAATAATTTCTTGGGCTCTCCTACATTCTCCTTGGCTTCCTTAAGGGTCTCTTGAAACCATCTCGATTTTCTCTTCCCTGGAGTAACCAAAGGATAAGTAATATATCCGTGCCCAAGTGTCTATGCCTCATATCTAATCCCAACACTCTGAGATCATGAAGCCTCTGCACCCTCTTCCTGAACGCTCTACAACTGTGAACTTGAAGTTGTGCAAGGTGACCCTGTCACCCCTAAAATTGGTGCACTCAACACTTGAGGTTGTGCTCCCTCTAAAACATCAATATGAGTCTCCAGAACCTCCTAAATACTTTCTCTCGACTCGAAATACCTCCTAAAATCTATACCCTCCTCAAATATAACATCTCTTCTCACACCCACTCTCTGTTGTTATGGAATGTAGATCTGGTAGGCCTTCAAGACCTCTGAGTAACCAACTAGAATCCAAAAATCTGAATGTTCTCAACAATGGACCTCCTACTAGTGAACGCCTCCTTGAGAGTCTTCTTCCCAANCCCTATGGGACCTCTTTTTTTGTAGCTAAACTGCATCAACACTCGCCTCAACCCATAGGTATAAATGCAAATTCTAATCATGCATCATCGATCTAGCTGCACCTGTAATGGACCTATTCTTCCTCTTGGAAACCTCGTTCTACTGGGGGTTGTAAGGCACGATCATCTATCTTCTGATCCTTGACTTGGTACATAAGTATACAAAATATGTGGAGGCATACTCACCTCCATTGTCTAACCGCAATAACTTGATCCTCTTTCTTGTTTGGTTCTCCACAAGAGCTTTGAACTTTTCGAACCTCTTGAAGACCTCACTCTTGGCCTTCAAGAAATAGATCCAAGTCTTCCTTGAGGGGTCATCTATGAATGTGAGATAATAATAACAACCACTCAAGGACACACGATACATAGGCCCACACACACCACTGTGTACTAAATCTAGTATGCTATCTCACCTATTGTCAATGCTGGGGAAAACAACCTTGATAAACTTACCAAGGGAAAACCCTCTTCACACATATCGATGCTCTAAGTTGAATTGTTCCACTCCTATCACAACCTCTCTCATTCCTCCAAGAGCCCCATGATGAAGGTGAGTCATCCTCCGATGCCATAACTCACATAACTCATTCCTATCGCTACTTGCTACCAAAGCATCCAGGGGATGGAAAAGAAATCTGTATAGTTTACCATCCCTCACTCCAATCACTTGACATGAGGTGAGACGAGACCCCTTAGGGTGTATGAGGACCTTTGTCCCTTTGAAGGACACCTCAATACCCCTATTCTCGAGGTTGGAAACTGATATTAAATTCTTCTTCAACTCAGGGACGTACAACACATCCATGGACGAAATCGGTGGCATAATGTCCCTCTGAAAAGTCACTATGCCATGCCCAACAACTCTGACTATGGTGTCATCACCAAGTGAAACCTCCATCATGACCTCAGTATCTCTGATATCAGTGAAGTTCTCTCTAACAACCGTCATGTGGCTTGAAGCTCCACTGTGTATATACCATATGTTGGGTGTCATCTCAACTGAAATGAAACAAATATGGAATGAACACTCCCTCTTAAATTGTGTTGTAAACTCCTCCTCATATGCTCTAGTTGTTGTACCACCCAACCTCTTCTTCCTGTTGGGACACTGTCCAAAATAGTGCCCCATCTTCTTACAAGAAAAGAACTTCACTTTTCTCATATCTCTCTTCTTCCCACTACTACTCTCATGTGACATGGACCCCATCTTGGGACCCTATATAGCAACCTTCGCGACCTTCTTCTTTCCATTTGTCCAAAGAGTAAGATCCTCATCACCCTTAGATATACGTTCTTGTCTTGAATATCTGGAGTAGCATCTCAACTCCTAAACAAAGTCATCCCAAAGTCTCTCCCAACTAAGCATGAGCTAATGTTCCACAATTCCTCACAAAAATGAACCCCAAGGTTTGGATAAGTCATTTAATGTTGTCCTCACCAAAAAGTATGAATCCAAAATCTCTCCAAATGCTACCAAATCATCTCGATTCTGTGTAAATATCCCAAGGTATGATGTCACTGACTCTGACTTGAGCATTTGAATGCTCTTGAGCTTCTCTCGCAGAACCATCTTCTAGTTCTTATTGGGACTCTAGTAGAGCTTGCACAATGAGGCCCAAATATCAAAGGAAAAGTCCTTCCTAGTAAAATTGGGTATGACATGGTCTCACATCGCATCATAGATAGTCCTCTTAGCCTAGGTGTTCCTCTTCCTAAACTCTTCTACCAACAAGGGATCAGTGATAGGAGGAAGAACCATTGGAGCTTGAACTATATCTCATAGTTGATGATCCTCCAAGACAAATATAATCTTGGTCTTCCAAGGGGACCAATTGCTAGCTCCAACTAGCCTATCCTATGCCCTCATCTGAGTCACCGACATGGATTTCCATTGAAACTCAAACTAATGCTAAACATTGCAAAAGATTACAACCTCACTACTATCAACACAGATGTGAAAATAGGTTGTCCAAAACAGTCCCACAAAACTATCCACTCTATGCTCACAAATCAACAAACTCTTAGCCACCTAGGATCTAATACCATGTAGATTTTTAAGGAAATATGAGGGCTTCCCAACGTGCCTATCTTATGACCTCTTGTTGGGATCTAATTTTAGTTATGAAAATATGTCCTTACTACTGTTTTAGGACAAAAAACATGTGTGTTTAATTCTGCCAAGAATTCTTCCCTCAACTGATGGATATATGCTCTTTTAAGGTCCCTTGCAAGTGGTTTTAGTAACACAATGTTAGCACATGTATACCTCAAAACATATATCACTCCTATATGATATTAACTAGATCCTATTATTGATCTAAACACTAAGCATACATGAAAATTGAACACAAGTATTTTTGCTCAACATCACCCTAGATAAAAAACCCCTGGGGAAAACCAATTTAGAATGAAAGTGTATATATGTGATGTCTCAAGCATGGAATGCCACAAGTAAACAAATCAACGGTGATTTTAAGAACCACCCCTAAATTTTTATGTATAATAAATGGGTGAACCCCCGTGATACATAGGAAAAATTGAAGGTTATTTTATTAATAATATAATATGTATATATAATTTTTTGATGAATATTTTAGTCACTTATATAATATTGTAAAATTTGGGCGAATATTTCACTATATTATAAAATCATGTAAAATCATGGTGAATATTCCACTAAATTATAAAATCTTCTAAAATACTGGTGAATCTTTTACTAAAATATAAAATATTAGGAAGCCTTAGCGATTTTTTTGATAAAGTATAAATCCATATACAATAATAGGAAAATGTATTCATTAAACTCTAATATAATCATTTTACATGCTTGGAAAAGAAACATAGTTTGTCCCTCCTCCAAACAACGTTACAAGCATCAGGGGTTGTGTTTTCCAGGGTTCTTATTGTGTTTGCCAGGGTTCACCTATTCACTTCTAAAATAGTTATGATTTTCCAAGGGGGTGGTGGGTTCAGTGGCGACCAGGATTCCAATCCCCTAGAGTCGTGTGCTTAGAATTTCCACTAAGGGGTTCTCCAACTTCCATTAAAAGGATTTGTATGAGACAAAAATTGACAAATTTCCATAAAAAGGTGTGGTATACCTCACCAATGACATCTAGAGCTTTGTATACCCCATACCATGTTCCCCTTCTATAGGATATTTAAATAAAAATAACTTATTTAAGAGAAATGATTCATGTTTTGTGTGGAAACTATTAATGAGTCAAACTTACATTTAATGTTGTAGAAAGAATAACAACTTTATTATGCACTTGAACCACTTACATGGATAACACTAATCTATTTCTAAACTTGAACATAAGTAGTCACAATGAGAGAATATCCAATACACATACGACCTTTGAGTTGTCTTGTTTTACAAGATTCAATGTTGAAGGATGTTTATAGTTGTTTCTATGGACCTAGGAGTAAGAGTTGATGATAAGTTTTTTGTCCCTTCCTCTATAGGTAGGGACGTGCATTGTAATCATGTAATATTAAGTCTCTATCTCTTGGCCTTTTGTTTGCATTTTCTTGGACAAGGTGTAGAGGTGATGTGTGTTGCCTTGGTTTCATTGGGATACACACGTCCATTTCTCAATATATGCTACTAATCCCTAGTATTTCTATGGCCAGGAAAAATGTATAGGAATGGGAGGAAAAAGAAGATTCATTGCAAGGAGGGGATGCTCAGAAGGAAAAGGGAGCTCCATTTTGGTTTCCCCTAAGAACCTTGTCAATCTTCTTCACCTATGTCCAAACAATATCACAAAGAAATTTTCTAGGGAGTTATCCAATTTTTCTTATGAAAATACACCATCATCTAGTTTAACTCTAATATAAAAAATTCTCACACCTGGGGTAGCTTCATAGGCTTCCTATAGCCAATTTGTCAAAAGTGTAGTATTGCTTGCTTCCAAAGCTCAATACTCTAGGACAATCTCCATGGTTTTATTAATCTACTTATGGAAGCTCTCTCTACTGCACTTGAATGCTAAGCCCACACACAACTAGTTTTATTCCATGAAGAGATTGTCCTTCTAGATGCAACATCCTCATCCTTAATAATGTCAATTTCAGGTCCATCTTCTAATAACGGGATCACAGACCTACCTTGTCCTATTAAAGTGAAGGTCCTTTTCATCCAATACTTTCATGGAATATGTGACATACGACGATTTCTTGGCCAACAATGCTCAATATGATGTATAACTGACATGTATTCTCATTCTTTTAAATCTTTCAAAACTGTTATTCCTTCTCCCTCCATTGTGACATTCTTCACAGTTTTCAATGATCTGAATTTTATGTGATTTACTAAGTGGAATCGAGATAATGGCTCTTATAAACCTTGGCTGACCCATCTCCTGCCACATTATATCTAGAAGGGAATCAACCCCAAAGCCTCTATCCTCAATGGTATGGTAAATTGTATGACCAAGTATTTTCATGGGTACTTTTGGATCACATCTCTAATTTCTTATGGTTTTAATTGGCACAATCCTTCTAGATGGCTTCCATTTTCTAAGAGGAAAGTATTGCTTCAAATGGATTTTATAAGTAAACCCTTTTCACATTACTACAATACTCATATCAAGGGAACATAAATCCCCAACAATGTTGTTAATTCCTTTAACATTTTTATCTTTTATTAATTCACTGCCCCCCCCGCCCCCCTAGTTTCCCTCCCTAGAAGGGATTGTGGGCATTGTTGCCTAATCTTATTTCTTCACTCATAGACTTGTTTATTGGTGTCTTATTAGATGCAATTTGGGATTCTTCTATTTCTAAGTTTCTAATATTAGTCACGTTTTGTGTTCATTGTTGGTTTAGCTATGATAATGATTGAGTATTAAAAATAAGATCATTCAATTTGTTAGATTGGATAATATCTTCCGTTATCTGAGGTATTCCTTTTTAGCTTCTTGTTGCAAGATTCTCCATTTGCATGGTCAATAGATCTTCCTAAACTACATCTTTAGGGATCACACTGGTCAAATTAGCTCTGTGCACTATCTTCTCAGCGTGCTTTGGTATCCTTCTTCCATTTATGGTCTCTTGCTCCTTACTCCACAAAGATATACTCTCCTTTATTTTTTTGCACTGAAATAAGTGAGGTGATTTACAAATTGGGTGGGAGAGATTTTGAGGTGTAACCTATGTGGACACTAATAAAATAAAATGGAAAAAAATTGACACATGAATTTTAATGTTAAGAAAAAGAAAGAACTTACACAAAAAATAAACTAGCATAGATCCATCTTAACTCTGGATCTTTTAAGCACTGGGAAGTTTGCACATGGTTTTTTTGTAAGAAATAATCTCCATGTGGCCATCATGGAGAATATCACCCAAGTTGTCAGGAGATCACCAATGAGATAGGGAAGAATGTCAAGCAAGCACCCAACTGAGGTCAATCAACCATTAAGTAAGCCACCTCTAATGTGAAAATCAATCACAAACCATCTCCCATCTGCAAATCCATCACAGACCATCCAGGGGCTAATCATACTCCATGTGCCCCAAATCTCATGAAGCACCCCCAAACATAATGTAAACACTTTCAAAGTAACTCTAAAAGATAACATGATTTATTGAAATAGTCAAAGGTAGAGGATTTGAGCTAATAAAAGCACAGTGATAGTCAAAATCACAGTCAAACTAAGAGATAAGGTGATTAAAATCAATGAGTCATTTGAACTCTGAAGTTGAGTCGAATTTCCTTTGAGAACATTTAATAGTGAGTGGGGTTATCTTTTATCGTGAACTATTTTCAAAGGTAGAGTCACGAAGTGAGTTGCAAGTTGTAGCTCAATGCCAAATGCAGAATTAATGTATCAGGATGTAGTCATAGAACTCAACAGTTGGACCTTGGTGTTATCACTTTGTAAGTTCCCAGAGGTTGTAAAAGGGTAGAAGAAATTTACAAGAGGTAACCTTAACCAACCACTTTGAAACTGGGATCTAGCCCTGCCAGTTTCAGAGCGGGATCTCTCTCTAAGATTTAGATTTGTTTGGATTTTCAGATCTTAGGGTAGTTAAAAAAGAACAGTACCAAGTTGTTTGTATTTTTTAATAAAATGGTTGAATGTCACTTAAGCTTCCATTGGGCTATGGGGTCTGTTTTATAAAAATGGAGATCAAAGACAGTTTTTTAGAAGATTCATTTTACAGGGCAAGGTAGTGCAACTGTTGGATTCTTTAGGAATAAAATGATGGATTGTTGAAAATGTGAGATATCAGTTAAAACAAAAAAGAAATTAAGAATTTCTTTGTTGTAACATCAGAAGGAAAACATTTAAATCTGTAAAAGATTAAGAACAGAGTACACAATGGCAAATTCTACAACTTTAACTTCTTTTAAAGATTAGATTAGAAAAACAACATGATAACTGAGAAAGAAAACTTTTTACGAAGATAGAGGACACTTCACCAACAACTAACACGCAGGAATCCTATGAAACGTCTCTTTGTATTACTAGAATAATCTCTTGAAAAAAGTTACAGCGATTACAACTTGCTTGAGCATAAAGATCAACAATTAGTACTTCAAAGTTTGAAGTATTTATAATCGAAATTACAAATGACCTTGTCATCAATGATCAGGACATGGCAGATGTTATTTTTAACTATCTAGATAACAAGATGCAAAAATATAGGAATTGATGATCATGCGTAGAATCTCTCATGCTAATTTTGGGGAAGATCGTTGGTGAGTCATTCATATGACTTTGACTACGCTGGATGATGACTTGGATGAGACCTTTATCTTTACTCGATCAATTCACACAACTCATCCCATCTTTGTGTACCGGGGATGGTAACTTTCAATAGCTGGCGGTAGATTTCATCTATCTCGGTATACTTAGCAAAACTTGGCTTAGTGAGGAAAATGTACTTGATTTCGTGCTGTATGTTGAGGTCAGGATGCAAGGTCTCCAAGAATGCTTTGCCTGTGATGCTCCCATGAATCCCTGAGAACTTGGAACTGTCTTTGGCCACGGTGGCAATCTTTTTCTTATAATCGGATAAGGTCATCAATTTATCATTCAGGACAAGTAATCCAAG
>JASDQU010738144.1:155468-169396 GCA_032191745.1 Picea mariana
TATACAATAATACACGATTTCTATTAATGAAAGAAATGTACAGAGACTGTAAAAATACAGAGTGAAAGACTTGCTAGAATGGTGGCAACTTATCTCTGAGAAGAGATGTGACGGCTACTCGCATTTGCAAGAAGATGATTACAATGAGGATATGAAGGAATTTTTACAATAAATAGGAATTCCAAAAACCCTTGATATCTAAAAACCTAACCCTAGGAGATGAAGCGCCAAAAGTCATGTGGGTCCTATTTGGGTAAGTTAGTATATCAACTTCTCGCGGTCGTAACTTTTGCATACGATCTCCGTTTTAGGCGTATGATAGCCTGTTGGAATGGTATCATAGAGGAGATTCATTTTTGGGGCTCAATAATGAACTTGAATATCATTGAGAATCTCTATCCTGAAAAACCTTCATTTAGGCCCTCAAAATGGCTCTAAAAGTTAAAAACTGCTAAAAATAGTAAATTGCCAAAATTGCCAGAAAATTGTTTTGAGCCAATTGGAAAAGGTGGGTGGCCACCGATATCCACCTAGATCAATCCTCCCTCATTAGGAAGAAATGGTATCTATTGCATTAAGTGCCCGGGGGAGAGGAAAAAGTGTTTGCTGAATCTAAATCTTGGTGAGCTGCTTGCCTTGCTGGAGATGTCACACTGCTCGGTTTGTGGAAGGCTATCACGAGCATGTGGATGGAAGGGTTGGAAATTTTTAACCAATATGAATACATGAGATTCTTTTGTGTAGAAGGAATCTTTATACCTTTCTACAATCTTGTCGACCTGCTTCTGTTGGATAAAAGGTGCTTGGGCTGAGGCTATAGTGGTTGCAGTATCCTTTTGTTCACCTTTTGAACAGATTGTGAAGAAGCTAAATTTTGTAGTATGAGATACTACCTTGTGGCACATTTTAGGTGGGATAGTAGTCAGAACTACCTCTGGTATTCTGTAGAGATGACCCCCCGAAGAAATAATGACACTACGGGGTCGAGACTCATAAACAACATGGCACTTCCACATATATGGTTGGCCCAAGAGAACATCATAGACATCCAGTGGGGAAACATCACATAATACCCTATCCTTGAAGGGTTTAATGCTATATGAAAATCGACACTACTGGCTGACACGAAGATCTCGCCCTTGGCGAAGCCACCCAATGTTGTATGGTTGCAGGTGTGGTGTTGTCGACAATCCCAATTGTTTGATGACCTCTGATGAGATGAGGTTCTTCTGGCTTCCACTATCAACAATAAAATGCAATGGGGTCCCCTTCACCCACATCTATGAATGAAAAAGGTTCTCCCCCTCTTCAGGATCTATTAGTTCTTCTGGTTGAATTTCTGCGGTCGCGACAATAACAGTGGGGTCGACATCAATGATATGTCCTTTACGAGTATTTTCAGAATCAGATTCAGAATCAGGGTTTGACTCCTTGTCTTTGATCTCAACCACCAATGACTATTTTGACAGACATTCATCATGGTTGTGCCAGGGGCTTTTGTGGAAATCACACCATTTTCCGGTGTCCTTATTTCTCTTCCCATGACCCTTCTTTCCCTGTGTCTTGGACTGGTTTTTGGGAGACATTTGTTAGGTTTGTCTTTGTCATACTTTGGTTGTTGCATATTTGCAGACCCAAACTCCCGTTTGTTCTGGTGCTTAAATTTCTGCTCGATTTTAATAGCATATCGATAAGAAGCACCAAGTGATGAGATGTCCATAAAATCCATTTCAATTTGGATGTATCTATGTAGAGCCCCATGGTATTTCATAACCAAATGTCATTTGGATTCCTTGATACCCAGCTTGGTGCGCAAGGTATGGAAGGTATTGGTGAACTCTAGAACTGCTTGGCCCCTCTCTTGCCGCGATGTGGTCCATCTCATGTACTCATCCTCATAGTTGCCAAAAGGGTAATATTGTTCCTTTACCGCATCCACTAAAAAATCCAAATGGGCTCGGTCCCATATATTCTAGACTCCTCTGTGGAACTTTGCTCCTAGTAAGTTTCCCACCAATGTTTGACATGAGGGAGAGCTTTAAGGAGTGCGAAGGTGATTTTTTCTCTGTCAGAAAAATTGTGAACAGAGAAATAACCTTCTAGCAGATTTAACCATTTGTCTAGGGCTTTTACATCTATTTGTCCTTCAAATATAAGAATATGAAAATTAACATGTACCTTGAAAGGAGAGGTGCTTCCAAAGTGGCCGCTTGATGAATATGCACCTGTTTCTATTGGCAGACGTTGAAGGATGTGGGAAAAATTCTCCATCATTTCGTCCCTCTATCGTGTGAGATCTTGCTCAAGCAACAGATTGATAGGATCGTCTGCTTCGTCATTTTTCTTTTCTTCTGCCATGGAGGGTTTCTTGGGCATGTGAGAGAAATTGTATTCAAGAGAGACAAGCTCAATACCTAACTTGCTATACTAGGACCTCATCAGGGACATGCACTAAAAAACAATCAAAAGCAACCTGCTCTAATACCACTGATCTGGATTATTTTCAGCACGAAATGAGAGCGGAGATATAATAAATAAATGCACAGCGATATCAAAGATATTCAATAATATAACATAAATGTATCAAATATGCAACCATAAACACAGATATACAGTAATACATGATTTCTATTAATGAAAGAAATGTACAGAGCCTGTAAAAATACAAAGTGAAAGACTCGCTAGAATGGTGGTGGCTTATCTCTGAGAAGAGATGTGACGGCTACTCGCATTCACAAGAAGATGATTACAATGAGGCTCTGAAGGCATTTTTACAATAAACAGGAATGCCAAAAACCATAGACATCCAAAAACCTAACCATAGGAGATGAAGCACCAAAAGTCATGTGGGCCCCGTTTGGGTAAGTTTGTACATCAACTTCTCGGGGTCGTAACTTTTGCATACGATCTCCGTTTTAGGCGTATGATAGCTCGTTGGAAAGTTATCTGTGTTCTAAGACTTTTGCGATCATTGTTTTGTTCAGAGAGTACTTTCGGATCCATCGCATAGGTTTTATGTTCTTCGGAAAGTTATCGTCGAGGAGATTCATGTTGGGGTATCAATCATTCCTTTGGATATCATTGAAAATCTTGATCCTGAAAAAACTTCATTTAAGCCCTCAAAATGGCCCTGAAAGTTAAAAACTGTTAAAAATAGTAAATTGCCAAAATTGTCAGAAAATTGTTTTGAGCTAGTTGGAAAAGGTGGGTGGCCACCGATATCCACCTAGATCAGCCTTATAAATATTGACCTTTATTACATAGAAATATATTATTCTACNAAAGATGCAACCATAAACACAGATATACATTAATACACGATTTCTATTAATGAAAGAAATGTACAGAGCCTATAAAAATACAAAGTGAAAGACTCGCTAGAATGGTGGCGGCTTATCTTTGAGAAGAGATGTGATGGCTACTCGCATTCACAAGAAGATGATTACGATGAGGCTCTGAAGGCATTTTTACAATAAACAGGAATGCCAAAAACCCTAGACATCCAAAAACCTAACCATAGGAGATGAAGCACCAAAAGTCATGTGGGCCCCGTTTGGGTAAGTTTGTACATCAACTTCCCGGGGTCGTAACTTTTGCATACGATCTTCATTTTAGGCGTATGATAGCTCGTTGGAAATTTATCGTTGAGGAGATTAATGTTGGGGTATAAATAATTCCTTTGGATATCATTGAGAGGCTCAATCCTGAAAAAACTTCATTTAAGCCCTCAAAATGGCCCCGAAAGTTAAAAACTGTTAAAAATAGTAAATTGCCAAAATTGCCAGAAAACTATCTTGAGCCAGTTGGAAAAGGTGGGTGGCCACCGATATCCAACTAGATCAGCTTTATTAATATTGACCTTTATTACATAGAAATATATTATTCTACCTACAGGAGGGGTTAGGTCCCTAACATTTAAATTACAACACGTACTAAAATTATGTATGTAGAATGAACATTATGAATGAATAAATTAGTAGGTCTAATGAATTGTATGATAGAATGTATAGTTAAGTAGGAATAGAAGAAAGAAGAACAATGTAACACCCCAGGTTTTGAACCCCATTTTAAATAATGTATTGTTACAATGCTGAGAGGCCAGGGTACCCAAGAAATGTAATGTTTTGATCATTATTAATAATAAATACATTGTTGGCTACTAGATAGACAAGGACTAGAGTTATAGGGGGTTATGATTCCACAAGAGAGGGGTCTTGAGGGGATAAATGTTGTTTCCTATTCTAATTACCCTTTTATCTAAGGGAGTGGATCAGTTACATGAGCTTCTTGGGGAAGACCAGGAGGTTCTTGATCTGCCATGAAATACTTAAACCCATCCCTGGACTATTGGGGGGTTTAGATGATTTCTCATTCACTCCTTCATATTCTTATTCTCTCATCCACTTGATCATTGGTTCATGAATTCATTCACTTGATCACTCATTCATTCATCACATCCTTACCTATCACTCATTGATCCATCCTCACCTGCATCTTGGCTTGGGAAAGGGAAACAAACTGTTGAAGATTAGACACAGTATTGTTGGTTGTAGTGGTCGTTGGTGTAATCCAGACATGACTTGAGGCCTACATGTCTGAGATGCATTGGCCTATGTCCAACATTTTTCATAGCTATGAGTCCCAAGAGTTCCAACATTGAGATTCTTGACCAGTTGCGCTGGAGCCCAAAATAAGGAGAAGGACTTCCTGGGGGATTGTGTGGAAGAGAAGGGTGGAGGTCCATTATCTTGGGTGGTGCAAGCTAGGTAGAAGAGAGTTGGGTACATGTATTGTTGTGAGTGTTGGGAAATCCTGTGAGAGCTTGAGTGCTGGCTGGTTTGGGGAAGCCAAGTAACAATCTAAAACCATCCTTGTGGATTCATAGCCTTGACTCGAGGGTGACACTGTTGTTGATATTTGGAGCAGTAATGTCTATGGTTGGGTGGAACGTCATTGGTCTACAACGATTTAGTGTCATATTTATAAAGATAAGTGTTATTTGTTATGGTATTATTTACCTTTATATGAATGTATTCCGTTGTGTATTTATTTATTGTTTAATTTAATCTTTAGAATATGCATGCTTACTGGTTATTGTTGTGCATGTCGTTAAATATTTTCTTTTATGCATATTTATTAATTTAAAAGGTATCGATAAGAGAAACAAGTCCAAGGGTGGGCTTGAAGGTGGTGTACCCCGACCTTTGGGTGGCCAGGGCGTGTTACAGATTGGTATCAGAGCTTCTGGTTGAAACACCAAGCCGAAATGGGTTGGGTCTGTTGGTCAGAGTCTCATTGTCGAGATCAAATTCTGACCATGAAGTTGAAAACCTCAGAAGGAATGGCATTGCAGAATCTATGTAGATGCTAGAATGTCAGAGATCCTTTGTAAGAATTCGAAGAATCATGATCGTCCCCTTCAAATTCAAGAGCGATCACCACTGTGGGATCAAGAGATATCTGGGATCATTGGATCAGAGGGCATTGGAATAAGGTTCCTCCAAGGAAAGCAAAACAAAGGTTAAGTCACAACCGTTAGATCTCATTGGAGAGAGAGATCGATGACCATGAGGCATTGCAGGGGCCCAAGTTGCACGGGAGTTAATTTTCCAAGGCAGTCCCGCAATCCAAACCATGGTTTCACTAAGGGGTTATGTGTCGGCGTCAGAATAATTGTGG
Organism: Picea mariana; assembly: GCA_032191745.1. NCBI lineage: Eukaryota > Viridiplantae > Streptophyta > Pinopsida > Pinales > Pinaceae > Picea > Picea mariana. The sequence continues at coordinate 161,148 of JASDQU010738144.1, forward strand.
GGCGAAAGGTGGGTTACTCCAAACCATCAATGCGTTCCCCCACAAATTGAAAGGCATTAAATGATGTGACATGTTAGTGCTCGAACATCGAAAATCCAAAGATTCAAAGTAGATATAGATCGTTGATCTAAGTGGACACGTGGCAGGAGATCCTGTAATCCGACAGATAACCAATTCGAAAGAAAGATGGATGCGAAAGGCTAGAACTCTCGAAGGCCCGAAGCCCAAAGTTCATTTGGACATCCATCAACAAGGACATGCAGCACCATATCTCTCACTTCAGAGACTTAGTACTCCAAAAGGTTTTGCATAGGGAAGCACTAGGGAAAGAATTACTTGAAGTCCTAAAGTAATTGAGGATCGTTGATCTCAAATAAAAAGGAATCATTGATCTTTGCAGCAATAACTCCCAAAGTCTCGAAGTCCGGGGTTAATACATGTCAATAGATTGGGTAATTCGGGAATTCGGAGTTCGGGAGAATTGGAATTGTGCTAGTGTGGAAACTCCTGATGCCCGAAGTCTCAAAGCCTGAAGAGCCTAAGTGGTGCGGCATGATGACGTCACCTGGAGGTGATGTGGACCCCAAAATTTTGAAGTGACATGGCTCACAGATGTCACCTAGGATGACGCTCACACATGGGATGTGTGCCATGTGTTAGTGAGTTTTGAACCTAAGGAGGATTGAAATGTCAGTTAGAATGTGACGCGTGTCACCCAACTGATTGGGCCACATGTTCTCTTCTATTATTTCTCCACGTGGTGATAGATCATGTATTTTGGAGACTGAGCACTCTAGAGGAAAAATATGTGAGAGTTGGCATTGGGTCGAGAACTCCTGAAGAGCCGAAGTGATTCATAGTCGTTGATCTGTGAGGGACACACATCGACGAATCGTCGAATTTGGGTGAAAGCACTCCAGGAGAAATTAAAGGTGGAGAGTTTGAAACTACCAAATCTCGAAGATCCAAAGAGATTCATATCCATTGATCTGCTAGAGGACACACATCGAAAAATCATGAAATCCAGGTAAAAGCGTTCAAGGAGGAAGCAAGCGGGAGAAGTTGAGACTTCCGAAGGCTGAAGTTCTGAATTGGATCTCAATCGTTGATTATGAAAGAGGATGAGGACCATTGATATGGTCCTAGTTGAAGGTTCCGAAGTTGCGAAGTGCCAAGAAGGATTTGGCCACAGTTTCGAGGCGTGGTCACCTGAGGAAGTGGTTTGAAGGGAGTGCCTATGCAGAATTAAATTATGTATTAGCTAAGAGATAACATGGAAGTGTTATATGGTGCAGATTGATACATTAATTTTATTCATGAATTGAGAAGAAAAAGGACCTGTAACATGGTTTGGAATTTTTTTTTTTATCATATGCATAATTCTAACAAAATGGTTGCTTGCACATTTTGCAGAATTAAGGGATTTAAACACATTAGCTCAGAATGCGTATTGAATAAATGGAAGAAGGCGAGGGAGCCTCTAAACATGATAAGGAAGCTAAAGGCCAGAATACTAGGGTTGGTAATGCAGAGACAGAGTCCAATGGATGCAAGGGAAAAGGAGAGAAGGAAACATTAATAGAAACTGTAAGAAGCCTAAAAATAGAAGTGCAGAGCTACAAAGAAGACAACGAGAGAATGATGAGAGAGAAAATTCATATAAATTCTTGAGTGTTGCAGAGCTTAAATCAATTATAGAGGAAAACGAAGAAGGGATCAAACTCAAAGCAAGAGGAAGAAGACAAGTTTCGTGAAAGAAGAGAGGATCATGGAAGAGTTGGTTATTCAAGAAATGTCAGTTGAATTCATAGACACCACTCACCTTCTTACTTAGAAGGAACGTTTTATGCATCGGAAGATCTCATAAGCAGTCCAGAGGTGTCTCCTATTAGGGCCCAGAGAAGGAGACAGGAAGTGGACAATTTGAAAGGAGAGATGAGGAAGCTTAATACACCCTCCTTTGATGGTGAAAGAGAAATGGAAGATGATGTTGAAGCATGGTTTCTTGGACTCAAGATATATTTCCAGTTGCATTACTATTCATCAAACCTGGAAGCCGTAATTTCCACCTACCATTTACATGGGAAAGATGCAATGTGGTGGGATCAACTGAAGCAAGTCAAACATATTAATGAGATTAGGATCACTTGGAAGTAGTTCAAGAAGTACTTCCAGAAGGAGTACCTCTCAGATCATTTCTATGACAAGAAAATGCAAGAGTTATTTGCACTCAGGCTAGGAAGCATGACTATGGCAGAATATGAGAATAAATTATTGGGATTTTTAAAATATGTTGGGTTTATAAACGATGAAAAGGTAAAGATACAAAGGTTTTTGAGTGGACTGCCAACCTTTTTTAAAGAAAATATTAGGTATGATGAGCCCAAGACCTTGATTGAGGCCATCAGGCAGGATAAATACCTATATGAGTAAGGATAGGGAAGAGAATCCTTGCAGAAATCTTGGAAGGATAAGAAGAAGGAGAATTCCAACCAGAGGAAGAAAGGATTCAAACCTCCCTTCAATAGGAATGAGCCTAATAGAAGTCATCAATATCAGTATGCTAAGGGTGAATCCAAGAAATAAGACTCCTTGGAAAAAAGGGGAAGACCACCTATCCAATGTTGGGGATGCAAAGAAGACCACCTATACAAGGATTTCCCACATATAAAGGACATAGTGAAGACTGCGCACAATGTCCAAGAGGATACAATAGTCGAAGATATGGGAAGAATCTATGCAACTTTAGATGATCGATAAGCAGATTACGAGTCCAATATGATCGAGGTGGAAGGTAAGATCATAAATCATCCTGTTTCTATTTTAATTTCTTCAGGAGCAAGTTATTGTTACATTGATCCTAAAATAGTGGATAGATTACATTTGGAGAAAAGTAAGCTTGGAAAATCAAGTTTGGTTCAACTAGTCACTAGAGCCAAAAGGAGAATCCATGATATGGTCAGAGGATGTTCCATAAGTCTTAATGGTGTGAATACAAATGTTGACTTAAATATCATACCATTGGGGTCTTATGATATTCTAATTGGAATGGATTGGTTGGACAAGAATCATGCTATCCTAGATTTTCATAGAAAGACATTTACCTGTCTTGATGAAGATGGAAAACAGAGCACTGTGAAAGGTGTTCCAAGATCCATCTCTATAAGGGAGATTTCATCCTTACAGTTGAAGAGATGTTTTAGGAAAGGATGTCAATTGTATGCAGATCATGTGGAAGAGCCAAAAAATACAAAGGGGCCAAGACTTGAATATTTCGCGGTACTACAAGAATTTGAAGATGCATTCCAAGAAATACCAGGGTTGCGACCAAGAAGGAAGATAGATTTCTCAATTGATCTAGTTCCTGGAGTTGCCTCGGTGTCAAAACTTCCTTACAGAATGATCACACTAGACTTAAAATAATCACAAATGTACTTGGAGGAATTGTTGAAGAATGGGTACATATGTCCAAGTGTTTCACCTTGGGGAACACCAATACTCTTTGTCAAAAATAAGGATGGGACCTTGAGGCTATGTATTGAATTTTGAAAATGAATAAGTATACTATAAATAACAAGTATCCTCCACCCATAATTGATGACCTCTTTGATCATCTAAGAGGAGAAAATATATTTTCAAAGATTGACCTGAGGTTAGGATACCATCAGGTAAGAATCAAGGAAGAAGACATTTATAAGAGAACGTTTAGGACTAGGTATGGGCATTATAAATTTGTAGTGGTGCCATTTGTACTGACCAATGCACCAACTGTCTTTATGTGCTTAATGAATGGCATATTCATAAATTATTTGGATAATTTTTTCATAGTGTTCTTGGATGACATACTTATCTATTCTAAGTCGGAAGAGGAGCATGAACATAACTTAAGACTGGTATTTCAAGTGCTGAGAGAACATCAATTGTATGCCAAGTTGAGTAAGTGTTCTTTCTATCAAAAGCAGATCCATTACTTGGGACACATTATTTCAGAGAAGGGCATAGCAGTAGATCTAGAGAATATTGAAGTCATTAGAGGATGGCCAACACCAAGAAATGTGTAAGAAGTAAGATATTTTATGGGATAGTTGGTTACTACAGAAGGTTCATAGTAGGGTTCTCTAATATTGCTCATCCCATCACTTCTTTGCAAAAGAAGGGAACTAAATTCGAATGGACACCTAAGTGTGAAGAGAATTTTAATCTGTTGAAGGAATTACTTACTAGTGCACACGTGTTAAAGATTGCTGACCCAAATGAAAGTTTTTTGGTATGTACAGATGCATGTAAGGAAGGACTTCGGGGAGTCCTCATGCAAAATGGAAATTTCATTGGTTATGAGTCTAGAAAGCTTAAGGAGCATGAGATGAACTATGCCACACATGACTTGGAGCTTGTTTCCATTGTCCATGCCTTGAGGATGTGTAGGCATTACCTCATGGGGAAGAGATTTGAATTAAGGACAAACCACATTGGCCTGAAGTATCTTTTTGAACAACCAACCTTGAATCCCAGGCAAACAAGATGGCTGGAATTTTTAAGTGAATATGACCTCGATATCAATCATATCAAAGGAAAGGTGAATAAATTTGTTGATGCACTTAGAATAAGAGTGCATCTCATGCATGCTAGTATTGTCAGTATGCATCAATCAAACTTGAAGAGCAGAATTTTAGATGGCCTTGTTACATATCAACATTATCTACAGGTAAAGGAAAGCTTACGGCAAGGAATGTACAACAAAAAATAAAGGAGTATGAGATAAAGGAAGATGGATTACTCATGCATAAGAATAGAATCTATGTTCCTATTTCCAAAGAAATGAGGAATTTGGTATTGAAGGAAATGCATGATGCTCCTTATGCTGGACATCCCAGTTACCAGAAAATGATTACAGTAGTAAGAAGACAATTCTTTTGGCCGGGAATGAAAAAGGATGTTGTTAATTACATCGCTCAATGTATGGAATGTCAGAAGGTGAAGGTTGAGCATAGGCACCCACCGGGTTTGCTGCAGCCATTACTAATCCCAGATATGAAATGGGAAGTGATAACCATTAATTTCATAACTAAATTACCCAGGAAAACAAGGCAACATGATTCAATCATGGTGGTGGTTGAAAAGTTAACAAAGGATGCTCATTTTGTTCCTGTAAAAACAACCCATACAAAGACTAATATTGTAGAAATTTACATGAGGGAGATTGCTAGGTTGCATGGGATACCTAGGACAATTGTCTTAGACAAACATAAAAAGTTTACCTCCAATTTCTGGAGGGGATTTTTTAAAGGGTTTGGTAAAAATCTAAACTTTAGCAAAACATACCATCCCCAATCATATGGGAAAACAGAGAGGGTCAACCGAGTAATTGAAGATATGCTGAGAATGTACGTGGTGGATAAGCCATCTAAGTGGGAAGATTGCTTGCACTTGGTTGAGTTTGCATATAATAATGGGTATCAAGATTCATTGAGAATGAGCCCATTTGAAGCCTTGTATGGTAGGAAATGAAATACTCCAGTGAGCCGGGACAACCTTGTTGGCATGTTTTACATAAAGAGTGTGCTTGTCATTGATGGAAAGAATAACACCGACGAAGAAAAACAGGAAAGAAGTGATGAGAGTTCGAAGATTCAGACTTCGAAATATATGAAAGGAGTGTAAAGATCCACAATTCAGATAAGTGTCAAAGTGACTCTTTAAGGATTCAAAGGAGCAGAAGGCAAAAAATCTTAGGAGGAAGAGTGACAGTGGCCATTGGATCACCGATACAAAGGACCAATAATCATACGATCAAATCAAGGTGCGTAAGCCTTAATGCTTTACGCATGCAAGGGAAAGAACTTACCAAAGTTCTGAAGTCCCAAAGTAATTTGAGACCATTCATCACCAGGAGGAGAATCTGGTTCATTGATCGTTAATAGATACGTGTCAGTAGACCATGAGTTCAGTAGGGAGAAAAGTTTGAGATTTGAAATCCCCGAAGTCCAGAGAGCCAGAGAGTTAGAGTCAATTTCAACTGTTAGATCATTCTAAAGTGGAAGGATAGGATAAGGTTGAAGAAGGGCACGCTAATCTCAATGGTTGATAATCGGGTTCTCAGATCTACGGTCGATAGGGAATATTGGAACCCCCCGACCTTTCTGCCTTTAATCGTGGGGGGGGGGGTACGATTTGGTGGTATGTCACATGTGGGACCCTCATACGTCTCACCATCCTGTCAAATCAAACCCCCCTCGCTCATTACCACTTACTGCCTAACCCCCCATCCGAGTAAACCACCAAACCACTCATACATACCACCTCCACACTCTGACATCACACTCCACTACCTGCTACACGTCACACTCCACTACCGTGCTCTACCTCCACATTACAATACACTGCCTACATGTTACACCCACATCATCAAACACATGTGGCACAGCCAGATAATGACAAGTGTCAAGATAAAATCAACATTTTAGGCTCGTACAAATCATGAATCTGAGTGGCACGTGGCAGACACTTGACTCGTGCCACGACATCAAGTGACATAAGAAAGTTACGTCACTTCGAGAGTTTTACTTTGGGAGTTTCACCACTAGAATATGCTTAAAGTCCCAAAGTCCTGAAGGCCGAAGTCCTGAAGTGGGCATAATTCGTCCGATCTGAAGATCACTTCGGGTGGATTCTCAACCATTGATAAAAATACAGTAGAAGGATAGCATAATTAGAATAGCTGAAGTGCCGAAGTAAATGGTGGCCATCCATCACAATGCTCGATTAATTTCTAGTCGACGGATTAAGAATTGAAAGGATAAGTGTAAATTGTTCGATCTGTTCAGACACGTGTCTACAAATCATCGACTCCGGAAGATTGACGTACGAAAGAAATGAGAGTTTGAGAATTGAAAGTCCCAAAGGCTGGACTCGTGGAGGAGATCTTGATCATAGATTTAGGTAGACAAGTTTCAATAGATCTTCCACTTCGGAAGATTGTCATATGGGAAAATATATTTGAGAGTTGAATCTCCTAAAGAACGGAAGGTCGGAATCAATCGTAGTCATTGATTTGGAAGGAAGCTATGTGTCGATGAATCGTGGAGATCTAGGATCACGTGTGGAAGGAGGAAATGAAGGAATATATCAGTCGTTGATCAAGTGGAATCACCAAGGGATTGGATATCAATGAGCATTCTCAATTGCGGGGCTAGAACATGCTCGGGTCTTAATTTTTCTTGAGAGGGCCACAATCGAAACCACAGTTTTGGAGAAAGGACACGTGAAGGCTCGAGGTAAATAGCAGGGTGAAAAGTAGAATGATTCAAACTGCCTTTGGATGCGCCTGCAATCGCATGGTCACATGAGATCATTGCCCAAGGTCATATCGAAAAATGGAGCTAGCGCTCACTAGACTGAGATCGGGAAGTGCCTTTTCAATAGGTGTGTGGTCATCGCCGATGGTCATGTGAAGGAAGGGGCTTAGAAGCCAAAGAAGCCAAAACACATCACTGTAACTATCAGAGAAGACGAAGAGTTGCGAATTCCATAGAAGCCAAAGAATCTTAGGATAATGCTCTCTAATGATGAATAGTTTCAAAATAATCACCAGATAAGATGAAGAGTTCGAATGATGATCAGGAAGAGGACGCGGTGTGAGTAATACATGTAGAACATAAAAGATAGTGTGCTTTTTCGATGGTTGTGCATGTGGGTAGGAGGAGAAGTAGGGTAGTACCTAAAGTGGAGATCAGAGGTGAAGTGTACAAAATGCAGAGGCTGCTGTTGGGCTCTAAAGATGTCTTAAAATATAACCTCTATGCATCATCCAAAGGTAGGCGCTGGTGCAAGTTTTTTACTTTTTGCCTACGTAGGTTCTTACCTTCTGTTTTCAATACCCATCATCCAGAGATGCAACCCCTGCAAAGGGACAACAATTGTAACAAAAGGAACAACAATCATTCTGTTCAAATGAACAGCAAAAAGAACAACAATCGTGACAAGGGAACGACAGTCGTTATATTTGGCTGAACTAATGTTGTATTAATTGAGTTGTAGTACTTGCCCAACTATCTAATTTGTCAACCCAGGGTTCATAAACCGATGAAGCACACAAAAAGTATATGCAAGATTGAAGTGGGACTAATCTAATCTAATTTTTAAGATACAACTAAAATTGAATCATTAATCTAACACACGACTGAAATTGAATCTTTAATCTAACACACGACTGTAATTGAATCATTAATCTAACACACGACTGGAATTGA
>JASDQU010738144.1:175274-185588 GCA_032191745.1 Picea mariana
AATGCTAAGAGGCCAGGGTGCCCAAGAAATGTAATGTTTTGATCATTATTAATAATAAATACATCATTGGCTGCTAGACAGACAAGGACTAGAGTTATAGGGGGCTATGATTCCACAAGAGAGGGGTCTTGAGGGGATAAATGTTGTTTCCTATTCTAATTACCCTTTTTTCTAAGGGAGTGGATCAGTTACGTGAGCTTCTTGGGGAAGACCAGGAGGTTCTTGATCCGCCACGAAATACTTAAACCCATCCCTGGACTATTGGGGGGATTGGATGATTTCTCATTCACTCCTTCATATTCTTATTCTCTCATCCACTTGATCATTGGTTCATGCATTCATTCACTTGATCACTCGTTCATTCATCACATCCTTAGCTATCACTCATTGATCCATCCTCACCCGCATCTTGGCTTGGGAAAGGGAAACGAACTGCTGAAGATTAGACACAGTATTGTTGGTTGTAGTGGTCGTTGGTGTAATCCGGACATGACTTGAGGCCTACATGTATGATATGCATTGGTCTATGTCTATCATTTTTCACAGCTGCGAGTCCTAAGAGTTCCAACATTGAGATTCTCCACGAGTTGCACTGGAGCCCAAAATAAGGAGAAGGATTTCCTGAGGGACTGTGTGGCAGAGAAGGGTGGAGGTCCATTATCTTAGGTGGTGCAAGCTAGGTAGAAGAGAGTTGGGTACATGTATTGTTGTGAGTGTTGGGAAATCCTATGAGAGCTTGAGTGCTGACTGGTTTGGGGAAGCCAGGTAACAATCTAAAACCATCCTTGTGGATTCATAGCCCTGACTCGAGGGTGACACTGTTGTTGATATTTGGAGTAGTAATATCTATGGTTGGGTGGAATGTCATTGGTCTGCAACAAGTTGGTGTCATCTTTATAAAGATAAGTGTTATTTGTTATGGTATTATTTACCTGTATATGAATGTATTCTGTTGTGTATTTATTTATCGTTTAATTGAATCTTTATAATATGCATGCTTACTGGTTATTGTTGTGCATGTCATTGAATCTTTTCTCTTATGCGTCTTTATTAATTTAAAAGGTATCGATAAGAGAAAGAAGTCCAAGGGTGGGCTTGAAGGTGGCGTACCCCGACCTGTGGGTGGTCGGGGCATGTTACAGATTGGTATCAGATCTTTTGGTTGAAACACCAAGTCGAAATGGGTTGGGTCTGTTGGTCAGAGTCTCGTGGTCGAGATCAAATTCTGACCGTGAAGTTGAAAACCTCAGAAGGAATGGCATTGCAGAATCTATGCAAGAGCTAGAATGTCAGAGATCCTTTGTAAGAATTCGAAGGATCATCGTCCCCTTCGAATTTGGGAGCGATCGCCACTGTGGGATCAAGAGAGATCCGCGATCATTGGATCGGAGGGTAGGGGAATAAGGGTCATCTAAGGAAAGCAAAACAAAGGTTAAGTCACAACCGTTAGATCTCATTGGAGAGAGAGATAAATGACCATGAGGCATTGCAGGGACCCAAGTTGCACGAGAGTTAATTTCCCAAGGCAGTCCTGCAATCCAAACCATGGTTTCACCGAGGGGTTACGTGTCAGCGTCAGAATAATTGTGGGGTGAAAGGTGGGTTACTCCAAACCGTCGATGCATGCCCCCAAAAATTGAAATTCATTAAGTGATGTGACATGTTAGTGCTCGAACATCGAAAATCCAAAGAGTCGAAGTAGATCCAGACCGTTGATCTAAGTGGACACGTGGCAGGAGATCCTATAATCCGATGGATAACCAATTCGGAAGAAAGATGGATGCGAAAGGATAGAACTCTTGAAGGCCTGAAGAATAGAGTTCATTTGGACTGTCCATCAACAAGGACACGTGGCACCATATCTCTCACTTCAGAGACTTAGTACTCCAGTAGGATTTTCATAGGGAAGCACTAGGGAAATAATTACCTGAAGTCCTGAAGTAATTGAGGATCATTGATCTCAAATAAAAAAGAATCATTGATCTTTGTAGCAATATCTCTCAAAGTCTCGAAGTTCGGGGTTAATACATGCCGGCAGATTAGGCAATTCAGGAATTCGGAGTTCGGGAGAATTGGAAGTGTGCTAGTGTGGAAACTCCTGATGCCCGAAGTCTCGAAGCCCAAAGAGCCAAAGTGGTGGGGCACGATGACATCACCTGGAGGTGATGTGGACCCCAAAATTTTGAAGTGACATGTCTCGCAGATGTCACCTGGGATGATGCACACACATGGGATGTGTGCCACGTGTCCGTGAGTTTTGAACCTGTAGAGGATTGAAATGTCAGTTAGAATGTGACGCGTGTCACCCAACTGATTGGGCCACATGTTCTCTTCTAGTATTTCTCCATGTGGCAACATATCATGTATTTTGGAGACTGAGCACTCTAGAGGAAAAATATGTGAGAGTTAGCGTTGGGTCGAGAACTCCCGAAGAGCCGAAGTGATTCACCGTAGTTGATCTGTGAGGGACACACATTGACGAATCATCGAATTTGGGTGAAAGCACTCCAGGAGAAATTAAAGGTGGAGAGTTTGAAACTACCAAAGTCCGAAGAGCCAAAGAGATTCATATCCGTTGATCTGCTGGAGGACACACATCGAAAAATCGTGAAATCCAGGTAAAAGTGTTCAAGGAGGAAGCAAGCGGGGGAAGTTGAGACTTCCAAAGGCGAAAGTTCTGAATTGGATCTCGATCATTGATTATGAAAGAGGATGAGGACCATTGATATGGTCTTGGTTGAAGGTTTCGAAGTTGCGAAGCGCCAAGAAGGATTTGGCCACGGTTTCGAGGCGTGGTCACCTGAGGAAGTGGTTTGAAGGGAGTGCCTGTGCATAATTAAATTATGTATCATCTAAGAGATAACATGGAAGTGTTATACGGTGCAGATTGATACATTCATTTTATTCATGAATTGAGAAGAAAAAGGACCTGTAACATGGGTTGGATTTTTTTATTTTATCATATGCATAATTCTAACAAAATGGTTACTTTCACATTTTGCAAAATTAAGGGATTTAAACACATTAGCTCAGAATGCATATTGAATAAATGGAAGAAGGCGAGGGAGCCTCCAAACATGATAAGGAGGCTGAAGGCAAGAATACTAGGGTTGGTAATGCAGAGACATAGTCCAATGGACGCAAGGGAAAAGGAGAGAAGGAAACATTAATAGAAATTGTAAGAAGCCTGAAAATAGAAGTGCGGAGCTACAAAGAAGACAATGAGAGACTGATGAGAGAGAAAAATCATATAAATTCTTGAGTTCTGCAGAGCTTAAATCAATTACAGAGGAAAATGAAGAAGGGATCAAACTCAAAGCAAGAGGAAGAAGACAAGTTTTGTGAAAGAAGAGAGGATCATGGAAGAGTTGGTTATTCAAGAAGTGTCAGTCGAACTCATAGACACCACTCACCTTCTTACTTAGAAGGAACGTTTTATGCATCGAAAGATCTCATAAGCAGTCCAGAGGTGTCTCCTATTAGGCCCCAGAGAAGGAAACAAGAAGTGAACAATTTGAAAGGAGAGATGAGGAAGCTTAAGCCACCCTCCTTTGATAATGAAAGAGAAATGGAAGATGACATTGAAGCATGGTTTCTTGGACTCAAGAGATATTTCCAGTTGCATTACTATTCATCAAACCTGGAAGCCAGAATTTCCACCTACCATTTACATGGGAAAGATGCAATGTGGTGGGATCAACTGAAGCAAGTTGAACATATTAATGAGAGTAGGATCACTTGGAAGTAGTTCAAGAAGTAGTTCCAGAAGGAGTACCTCTCAGATCATTTCTATGACAAGAAAATGCAAGAGTTCTTTGCACTCAAGCTGGGAAGCATGACTATGGTAGAATATGAGAAGAAATTATTGGGATTTTTAAAATATGTTGGGTTTATAAACGATGAAAAGGTAAAGATACAAAGGTTTTTGAGTGGACTGCCAACCTTTTTTAAAGAAAATATTAGGTATGATAAGCCCAAGACCTTGACTGAGGCCATCAAGTAGGATAAATACCAGTATGAGTAAGGATAGGGAAGAGAATCCCTGTAGAAATCTTGGAAGGATAAGAAGAAGGAGAATTCCAACCAGAGGAGGAAAGGATTCAAACCTCCCTTCAATAGGAACGAGCCTAATAGAAGTCATCAATATCAGTATTCTAAGGGTGAATCCAAGAAATAAGACTCCTTGAAAAAAAGGGGAAGACCACCTATCCAATGTTGGGGATGCAAAGAAGACCACCTGTACAAGGATTTTCCACACAGAAAGGACATAGTGAAGACTGTGCACAACATCCAAGAGCCTACAATAGTCGAAGATATGGGAAGAATATATGTAGCTTCAGATGATAGATAAGTAGATTACGAGTCCAATATGATCAAGGTGGAAGGTAAGATCATAAATCATCATGTTTCTATTTTAACTTCTTCAAGAGCAATTCATTGCTACATTGATCCTAAAATAGTGGATAGATTACATTTGGAGAAAAGTAACCTTGGAAAATCAAGTTTGGTTTAGCTAGTCACTAGAACCAAAAGGAGAATCCATGATATGGTCAGAAGATGTTCCATAAGTCTTAATGATGTGAATACAAATGTTGACCTAAATATCATACCATTGGGGTCTTATGATATTCTAATTGGAATGGATTGGTTGGACAAGAATCATGTTGTCCTAGATTTTCATAGCAAGACATTTACCTATCTTGATGAAGATGGAAAACAGAGCACTGTGAAAGGTGTTCCAAGATCCATCTCTATAAGGGAGATTTCAGCCTTACAGCTGAAGAGATGTTTTAGGAAAGGATGTCAATTGCATGCAGATCATGTGGAAGAGCCAAAAAATACAAAGGGGCCAAGACTTGAATATTTCGTAGTACTATAAGAATTTGAAGATGCATTCCAAGAAATACTAGGGTTGCCACCAAGAAGGAAGATAGATTTCTCAATTGATCTAGTTCCTAGAGTTGCCTCGGTGTTAAAAATTCCTTACAGAATGATCACACCAGACTTAAAATAATCACAAATGTAGTTGGAGGAATTGTTGAAGAAAGGGTACATATGTCCAAGTGTTTCACCTTGGGGAGCACCAATACTCTTTGTCAAAAATAAGGATGGAACCTTGAGGCTATGTGTTGAATTTTGAAAATGAATAAGTATACTATAAATAACAAGTATCCTCCACCCATAATTGATGACCTCATTGATCATCTAAGAGGAGAAAATCTATTTTCAAAGATTGACCTGAGGTTAGGATACCATCAGGTAAGAATCAAGGAAGAAGACATTCATAAGAGAACCTTTAGGACTAGGTATGGGTATTATGAATTTGTAGTGGTGCCATTTGTACTGACCAATGCACCAACTATCTTTATGTGCTTAATGAATGGCATATTCATAAATTATTTGGATAAGTTTTTCATAGTGTTCTTGGATGACATACTTATCTATTCTAAGTCAGAAGAGGAGCATGAACATAACTTAAGACTGGTATTTCAAGTGCTGAGAGAACATCAGTTGTATGCCAAGTTGAGTAAGTGTTCTTTTTATCAAAAGAAGATCCATTACTTGGGACACATTATTTCAGAGAAGGGCATAGCAGTAGATCTAGAGAATATTGAAGCCATTAGAGGATGGACAACACCCAGAAATGCGTAAGAAGTAAGATATTTTATGGGATTAGTTGGTTACTACAGAAGGTTCATAGTAGGGTTCTCTAAGATTGCTCATCCCATCACTTCTTTGCAAAAGAAGGGAACTAAATTCGAATGGACACCTAAGTGTGAAGAGAATTTTAATCTGTTGAAGGAATTACTTACTAGTGCACACGTGTTAAACATTGTTGACCCAAATGAAAGTTTTTTGGTATGTACAGATGCATGTAAGAAAGGACTTCGGGGAGTCCTCATGCAAAATGGAAATTTCATTGGTTATGAGTCTAGAAAGATTAAGGAACATGAGATGAACTATGCCACACATGACTTGGAGCTTGCTGCCATTGTCCATGCCTTGAGGATGTGGAGGCATTACCTCATGGGGAAGAGATTTGAATTAAGGACAGACCACATTGGCCTAAAGTATCTTTTTGAACAACCAAACATGAAAGCCAAGCAAACAAGATGGATATAATTTTTAAGTGAATACGACCTCGATATCAATCATATCAAAGGAAAGGAGAATAAAGTTGTTGATGCACTTAAAATAAGAGTGCATCTCATGCATGCTACTATTGTCAGTATGCATCAATCAAACTTGAAGAGCATAATTTTAGATGGTCTTGTTACATATCAACATTACCTACAGGTAAAGGAAAGCATACGAAAAGGAATGTACAACAAAAAATAAAGGAGTATGAGATAAAGGAAGATGGATTACTCATGCATAAGAATAGAATCTATGTTCCTAATTCCAAAGAACTGAGGAATTTGGTATTGAAGGAAATGCATGATGCTCCTTATGCTGGACATCCCAGTTACCAGAAAATGATTATAGCAGTAAGAAGACAATTCTTTTGGCCGGGAATGAAAAAGGATGTTGTTGATTACATCACTCAATGTATGGAATGTCAGAAGGTGAAGGTTGAGCATAGGCACCCACCGAGTTTGCTGCAGCCATTACTAATCCCAGATACAAAATGGGAAGTGATAACCATTGATTTCATAACTAAATTACCCAGGAAAACAAGGCAACATGATTCAATCATGGTGGTGGTTGACAAGTTAAAAAAGGATGCTCATTTTGTTCCTGTAAAAACAACCCATACAAAGACTAATATTGCAGAAATTTACATGAGGGAGATTGCTAGGTTGCATGGGATACCTAGGACAATTGTCTTAGACAAAGATAAAAAGTTTACCTCCAATTTTTGAAGGGGATTTTTTAAAGGGTTTGGTAAAAATCTAAACTTTAGCACAACATACCATCCCCAATCATATGGGAAAACAGAGAGGGTCAACCGAGTAATTGAAGATATGATGAGAATGTACGTGATGGATAAGCCATCTAAGTGGGAAGATTACTTGCACTTGGTTGAGTTTGCATATAATAATGGGTATCAAGATTCATTGAGAATGAGCCCATTTGAAGCCTTGTATGGTAGGAAATGCAATACTCCAGTGATTCGGGACAAACCTGTTGGCATGTTTTACATAAAGAGTGTGCTTGTCATTGATGGCAAGAATAACAACGATGATGAAAAATAGGAAAGCAGCGATGAGAGTTCAAAGATTCAGACTTCGAAATATATGAAAGGAGTGTAAAGATCCACAATTCAGATAAGTGTCGAAGTGACTCTTTAAGGATTCAAAGGAGCAGAAGGCAAGAAATCTCGGGAGGAAGAGTGACAGTGGCCATTGGATCACCGATACATAGGACCAATAATCATACGATCAAATCAAGGTGCGTAAGCCTTAACGCTTTATGCATGCAGGATAAAGAACTTACCAAATTTTTGAAGTCTCGAAGTAATTTGAGACCATTCATCACTAGGAGGAGAATCTGGTTTGTTGATCGTCAAGAGATACGTGTCAGTAGACCATGAGTTTAGGAGGGAGAAAAGTTTGAGATTTGAAATCCCCGAAGTCCAGAGAGCCAGAGAGTCAGAGTCAATTTCAGATGTTAGATCATTCTAAAGTGGAAGGATAGGATAAGGTTGAAGAAGGGAACGCTAATCTCAGTGGCTGATAATCGGGTTCTCAGATCTATAGTCGACAGGGAATATTGGACCCCCCCCGACCTTTCTGCCTTTAATCGTGAGGGGGGGTCCGATTTGGTGGTATTTCACATGTGGGACCCTCGTACGTCTCACCTTCTTGTCAACTCAGATCCCCCTCGCTCATTACCACTTACTGCCTAACCCCCCATCCGAGTAAACCACCAAACCACTCATACATACCACCTCCGCACTCTGACGTCACACTCCACTACCTGCTACACGTCACACTCCACTACCGTGCTCTACCTCCACACTCTAATACACTGCCTACATGTTACACCCACGTCATCAAAGACATGTGGCACAGTCATATAATGACAAGTGTCAAGATGAAATCAACATTTCAGGCTCGTGCAAATCATGAATCTGAGTGGCACGCAACAGACACTTGACTCGTGCCATGACATCAAGTGACATAAGAAAGTTACGTCACTTTGGGAGTTTTACTTCAAGAGTTTCACCACTAGAAGATGCCTAAATTCCCAAAGTTCCGAAGGCCGAAGTCTCGAAGTGGACATAATTTGTCCGATCTAAAGATCACTTCGGGTGCATTCTCAACCATTGATAAAAATACAGTGGAAGGATAGCGTAATTAGAATAGCTGAAGTGTCGAAGTAAATGGTGGCCATCCATCACAATGCTTGATTAATTCCTAGTCAACAGATTAAGAATTGAAAGGATAAGTGTAAATCGTCTGATCTGTTCAGACATGTGTCTATAGATCATCGACTCTGAAAGATTGACGTATGGAAGAAACGAGAGTTTGAGAATTGAAAGTCCAAAAGGATGGACTTGTGGAGGAGATCTTGATCATAGATTTAGGTAGACAAGTATCAATAGATCTTCCACTATGGAAGATTGTCATATGGGAAAATTGATATTTGAGAGTTGAATCTCCTAAAGATCGGAAGGCCGGAATCAATCGTAGTCGTTGATTTGGAAGGAAGCTATGTGTCGATGAATCATGGAGATCTAGGATCACGTGTGGAAGGAGGAAATGAAGGCAGATATCAGTCGTTGATCGAGTGGAATCACCAAGGGATTAGATATCAATGAGCATTCTCAATTGCAGGGCTAGAACATGCTCGGGTCTTAATTTTTCTTGAGAGGGCCACAATCAAAACCACAGTTTTGGAGAAAGGACACGTGAAGGCTCGAGGTAAATAGAGGGGTGAAAAGTAGATTTATTCAAACTACCTTTGGATGCGCTCGCAATCGCATGGTCACATGAGATCATTGCCCAAGGTCATATCGAAAAATGGAGCAAGAGCTCACTAGACTGAGATCGGGAAGAGACTTTTGAATAGGTGTGTGGTCATCGTTGATGGTCATGTGAAGGAAGGGGCTTAGAAGCCAAAGAAGCCAAACTTCCTGACTGTAACTGCCAGAGAAGACAAAGAGTTGTGAATGCCATAGAAGCCAAAGAATCTTAGGATAACGCTCGCTAATGATGAACAGTTTTAGAATAATCGCCAGATAAGATGAAGAGTTCGAATGATGATTAGGAAGAGGACTCGGCGTGAGTAATACATGTAGAACATAAAAGATAGTGTGCTTTTTTGATGGTTATGCATGTGGGTAGGAGGAGAAGCGGGGTAGTACCTGAAGTGGAGATCAGAGGCAAAGTGTACAGAATGCAGAGGCTACTGTTGGGCTCTAAAGATGTCTTAAAATATAACCTCTATGCATCATCCAAAGGTAGGTGCTGGCGCAAGTTTTTTACTTGTTGCCTACGTAGGTTCTTACCTTCTATTTTCAATACCCATCCTGCAGAGATGCAACCCCTGCAAAGGGACAACAATTGTAACAAAAGGAACAACAATCATTCTGTTCAAATGAAAAGAAAAAGGAACAACAATCGTGACAAGGGAACAACAGTCGTTATATTTGGCCAAACTAATGTTGTATTAATTGAGTTGTAGTACTTACCCAACTATCTAATTTGTCAACCGAGGGTTCATAAACTGACAAAGCACACACAAAGTATATGCAAGATTGAAACAGGACTAATCTAATCTAATGTTTAAGCTACAACTAAAATTGAATCATTAATCTAACACATGACTAAAATTGAATCTTTAATCTAACACACGACTGGAATTGAATCATTAATCTAACACACGACTGGAATTGAAAATAATCTAGTTGCATAAATGAAATTACTCTAAGAATGGGAAATTGTGTAAATGGGATTAATCTAGAAAAGGAGAACTACATGAAGGAAAAGAAAGTAAAACATGTGAAGAGTTGAATGACACAACAACATATGTGAGATCTCACCAATGAAGCAATCTTATATTATAATAATCAAATAAATCTTTATAAAAGAATAATGAAAGCATGAAAACCAAAACCATTAATCAAAGCTAGGAATCCCTTTCTCTTTCGAATCCTAATGACTACTCTGATTCTAATTACATAATCTAATTGCATCCTAATTCCTCTTCTACTTGAATCTTCATGAAGAGAGAGCACTCTCTTTTATACATGAGATCCTTGAATATAAGATAACCATCTCATTATTACAGATCCATTATTCTCTCAACTATTTTCCCATTATTACAAAATATAATCCCTTCAAATCCTCACACATATCTCTCATATAT